>OVBA01001275.1:207-46594 GCA_900406435.1 Lepidium aucheri
GTGGCGGCCAAAATCTGCCGAGTGAAAGGGGATTGTCTTGTTGACTCCACTACTCTATGGATGTCAGGGGCCGCGGTCGTCGCCCGGTGGATTTGAGATCGCATTTGCGCGTGCTCTGCTCGCTGGGCGGCGAGGAGGGAGCGCATCTCCTCCAGCTCTCTGGCCATGTTGTTCCCTTGAAGTTCTTCGTACTGATCGGCTGTTTGCCGAGCATCGCTTTCCTGTGCTTCTTGGTCGCCTGCTTGGTGCCTGGCGCCTTCGGGTTGTTGTTCGTTTCGGCTGGTTCCCGCCGGATTAACCAGTGGGTCACCTAGATGCTGATTACTTTGTCAGGGGAGCTGAGCCTGGAGCTGATTGAATCATTGATCCTGGGCGTTGAGCCTTTTAAGGATGTGATCCGTGCGTCGATTACTTTGCTCCACTAGGTCAGCCATCATTTGTCGCAGGTCGATTAGGGTTTGTCCTCGCGTAGTTGCGGTACTCGTCCGTTGTCCCCTTCGATCCGCGTTCGATGTTGTCGGTACGTCGCCGTGATTGTTCGTTGGATCCATCTTCGCCGCCTCTCGATCTACTTTTCGGTTAGAATGATTCGGGCCCCACGGTGGGCGCCAAAATGTTGATGCTAAAACTCAACACTTGTTACAAAAGTGTGGGACTTCGAATCGAATTCTTTATTAGACGAAAACGGATTACAAACAAAGGTAAAGAAGTCTCTTTTGCTCTAGGACTTTTTTCTCTCCTTTTTCTTATGTCTATTCCTAGGGTTTGGACTATTATTTATAGGCTTTGTGCTAGGGTTTTGGAGGAGATCCTCTCAAGATTCTCCGAGATTTCCTCCTTGATTTTGGGCGAGCTCCGCGGAGATCGATTGCTCGCTAAGTCAGCTATGCTTTCTCGGCTTCGTCTGCTCGTTCCTCGGATGCTATGATGCTCGTCTTGCCGCCTGCTCGGCCCGGCCCACCTTTTCTTTTTCTTTGTTATTGGGCCTTTTCAGGCTTTTGGGCCTGGTACCAACAGAGATATTCATCGCAAGTAATTTTTTTTGAAATTTGCCTTCAATTTAGTTTACTGTTAAATCTTAAACTCTTAGATTGTAATCTTTAATATCTAGTATAACAAAAATGAGATCTACTTTGTTTTTATTTTGGAGGGCCTCTCTAAGCTTGTACACGAGGTTAATTAGCTAGGCTAGCCTTGGACATTTTTGGATTTTGGTTCGGGTTTTTTCGGATTCGGTTTTCGGATCTATCAATTTATGACTCATTCGGGTATTTGTATTTTTCGGTTTGGTTCAGTTCGGATATTTATATATATATATATATATATAATTTCAAAAATAGTAAAGAATTAATAGAAATAAGTTTAAAAAAGCCTAAATTTAACAAAATTTAATCGGGTACCTATTCAGTTCTTGATTCAGTTCCGGTTTGGATTTGAGTTCGGTTTTTCGGATACAGAATTAATAGACATGTTTTTCGGGTTGGTTTCTCTTCAGGTTTCGGATATCGAATTTTATGCCAGGACTAAGCTAGACCTTACCTAATTAGGTGATTAAGAATTAAAAAACTCAATTCTGTGACATTCTGCTTTTAATGGATACAGAACAAAGAAAAGGAGTAAAAGATGTTACTTTCCATCCATTTGACAATTTGCCTGTCTTGCTCTCTTAAGTGAGGTTGTATATACACAGAGTTCCTTATCTTAGGAATCGGCAGGTTCTTGGATCAATGTAAACACAATATCCACAACTTAAATAAACGTAAACTAAAGGGGCAATATCTACAAGTAGTTGGTGGTCACGTGGTCGTATAATTTCCATGAAGCATCGAACATTGTGTCCGAAATTTTAAAATCTTTCCTTGTTATATTGCTGCCAAAACACCTTTTCTATGATATGATTAAATTATCAAAAATATTGACAATGTTGTCATTGTTTTATGCTACTGTATACTACTGCTAATAAATATGGTTGCATCAATCCAAAAGTTAATACTATATAATACTCGTTTTATTATTTGATATGAATGTAAAAATACACAACACACACACATTGCTCATTTCAAACAAACTAAGATCTAGTGAGAGAGGAATAAGAGAGCTTCCATGGAGACCAAACTCTTCTTTCGTTTGTTTCTTCTCATCATTACGGCTTGTTTCATCTTCTTCTTCACTTCCACTCACTTCTCTCACTCACCGAAGCTTTTCGACTGCACTAACTCTTCCTCTTCACCTCTTTGTGCCTCAAGAAACTTCCTTTTCAACAAACAAACTCGACCCATTTCTAAAAACATTAATCCTAAACCTAAACTAAAGACACTAAAGCATAACCATGTGTCTGATACTTTAAGATAACCATCTTGTAAAATGGGCGAATTGGGAATTTCACTTAAAACCGGACCCGAGAGCCGGTTTAATAATATCCCAAGTTAAGGTATACGATCCGGATAGACAAGAGACACGTGACGTGATGTACAAAGGGTTCGTGTCGGAGCTTTTTGTTCCGTATATGGATCCATCGGAAGCTTGGTACTTTAAGACTTACATGGACGCAGGTGAGTATGGGTTCGGGTTACAAGCCATGCCGCTTGAGCCACTTAACGATTGTCCAAGAAACGCCGTTTATATGGACGGAATATTCGCTGCGGCTGACGGAACGCCGTATGTTAGAGAGAATATGATTTGTGTGTTTGAGAGTTATGCCGGAGATGTTGCGTGGCGTCACTCCGAGAATCCCGTCACTGGCATGCCGGTAAGTCCGCTCTTTTTTGCTTTTCTTTTTTCTTTCTGTTTATTTAATTATTACTAGTGTTATTAGTATTAATAATTTAAGTTGTCCAAACGTCTAGATTTGCTCTATAACAACTTCAAATATTTACAAATCTTAGACCAATGGGGAGATGTTGATGGAATTTTTTAATATTAAAAAAGAAAAAAATTATAAAAATAAAAAAGAGAGTTTTTTTGTTTTTTTGTCAACAATTGGATGAACAAACTCTGATCCATTGCCTAGCCCACTCCTAAAATCATTTTTAATTCTACTTAAGTAGTGAGGAAAAATTGAATCCCGGTGTCTTGAGTTATTAGCTGAATCATCCTAACCACCAGAGTAAGTGTAACTCGGTAAAAAAATTATAAAAATAAAAAAGAGAATGTTTAGACGTTCTTAAAGAAGAAATAAAAAGATTCAAGGTTCTAACCTATTGTACACCTAATACATATATGATTGGACAAAACATTTTTTAAACAAATTTAAATAAAAACAAAATTCAGATGAAAATAATAGTATTTTATTATTTTAGAAACTCAAATAAATATGTGACTGATGGCGATGCTCTTACACTACTATTCTATTTTTTAATGAATGTCATTTTAGCAATAAAAAGTAGTTACACAACAAGTGTCATTTTAGTTTTTAATGCAATATTTTACAAATAATTTCTTTTTTAACTCCAAACAAAATGAGATATATGGAATCTAACTAATTATTACTTATAATGATTAGAGGTTTTTAAAAATTTTATCATTAATAAAAAACCTAGAATGATATTCTTTAAGAAAAAAAGAGAATATATTAAAGTGGGATACACTTTTATTTTTATAGTGTTATAAATTTTAGGATAAAAATTAACCTAAAATTCATAGCTATTCTTAAGAATAAGATTAAGATGAGTTTGTTACAAATTTATATATAAGTTTAAAATTAATAATAATTTAAATAAAAAACTAAAAAAATAAAATTACTTTGTACGTTTAGTTTTTTTTGGGTCGTGACATTACTATGTATGTTAGTCTTAAGTACACATTATAATGCTTTAATCACGAGTGTCAAAATGGGTCAAAAATAATGGATCTACCCAATCCAACCCAGATAGTCTATTATAGAGTTAAATTTTTTGGCTCCAATGGGTTAACAAGTTTAATAGATTGATGGGTTAAACAGTTCTGAATTAGAATTGGTTGGGTTCTTATGAGTTGACGGGTCGAAACAGATAGATAGTTAACTTCTTAAAATTTCAAATTTGAACAATAAACCAACTCATTTTTCTTCTCTCTATTCTTTTTACTTTCTCTTTTTTCACTCTATTTGATTTTTATTCTCTCTCCTCATTTTACTCACTCTCATCATTTTATTCAATCTTCTATTTTTTACTCTCTCTCATCTTTTTTATTTTTCTCTCTCTACTCTTTTTACTCACTCTCTTTCTGTTTTACTCTCTCTTCTATTTTTCTCTTTTTATTCTTTTTACTATTTCTCCTCATTTTACTCGTTCTCTTCTTTTTTACATTATCTCTTCTTTTTACTTATCTCTCATCTTTTTTTCTCTCTCTATTTTTTAATCTCTCTCTTCATTTTACTCTCTAGCCTCTTTTATATTCTCTCATCTTTTTTACTTCTCTTTTCTCTTTTTCTCCCTCTATTCTTTTTAACCTCTCTTCTCATTTTACTTTCTCTCTTCTTTTTCCTTTCTCCTCTTTTTCTTTCTCTATTCTTTTTACTCTCTTTCCTCTTTTATTACTCTCTCCTCTTTTTCTCTTTCTATTTTTTTACTCTCTCTCCTCATTTTACTTTCTCTTATTTTTACTCTCTCTCATCATTTTATTTTCTCTCCTTATTTTACTCTCTCTCCTCTTTTAGTATCTCTCTTCTTTTTTTACTTCTCTTTCTATTCATTTTAATATCTCTTTTTTACTCTCTCTCCTCGTTTTTACTCTATTTTTTACTCTCCTCATTTTTACTGTCTCTATTTTTTACTCCCTCTTCTCTTTTTACTTTTTCTTCTCTTTTTACTTTTTCTTCTCTTTTTACTCTCTCTCCTCTTTTTTACTTTTCTCTCAATTCTTTTTATTCTATCTCCTCATTTTACTCTCTTTCCCCACTTTACTCGCTCTTCTCTTTTTTCTCTCTTTTTTTTACTCTCACTCTTCATTTTACTCTCTATCTTTTTTTTTATTCTCTCTCCTCATTTTTACTTTGTCTCCTCTTTTTATTTTCTCTCTCATTTTTTCTCTTTATCTCCTATTTTTTACTCTTTCTCATCTTTTTACTCTTTCTCATCTTTTTACTCTCTCTCATTATTTTCTCTCTCTTATTTTTACTCTTTCTCCTTATATTATTCTCTCATGTTTTTTTATTTTATAATCAAAACTAATTGTTCTTGTAAAAGTAACTGAACTCAACTATTTAAAATTAAAATGGTTTAACAGATTACTCACAAACCCGTCAATGGGTCAACCCAACTTTCCGTAAAAAAATGGGTAACCGGTCAACCTAACCCATTAAATAAATGGGTAATGGGTTAATCATAACTCATTTACACTTAAACCCATTGAATAATGGGTTGAATTGGGTTTACCCATTTTGACACCCCTAACTTTAATATACATATTATAATTCCTTAATTCAAAAAAAATTTAATCAAAAAAATAACATTAATAAATTCAAAACTAATAAATATTTAATAGAAAAAACTCTGAAAAACTAAATTTAATGAAAATATGTAGGATACAAACTCGATTCTTGGTTCGGTTTTAGTTCAGGTTTGGATTCTATTTTCCAATTACATATATTTAGGATCCATTCTGGCATTTTGTGAGGTTCAAATTTTCTTATTTTCTACTTTGGTTTTTTTTAGTTTTGTTGATTTAAGAGTTATTCGAATATTTTATTTTTTGGATATGGTTCAATTCGGTATAGATCGAGTTTGGGTATGGGTATTTTTTGTTTGTGTTTCAGATTTGAGTTTGTTTTTCGGATACATAATTTAAGATTTTGGATATTTTATTGGATTTAGTTCGGGTTCAATTCATCTAATTCATGTCGATTTCGGTTCGAGTTTCAAGTCTCTAAGATAACATATCGGAAACAATATTCTAAAATATCAATATGGGTCTAAGAACCTAAATATGAACATGGGTCTAATAAATAATAAAATTATGTGCTATAGCGCGGATATAATCTTAGTCTTATATACTAAAACGAGAGACACTTTTATTTTGACCATGTTATAAACTATAGGATAAAATTAATCTAAGGATTATAACCAACCTTAAAAATAAGATTAAGATAAGTTTTGTTACCAATTTATATATATAAATTCAAAAATTATTGAAAATTTAATTACAAAATTCAAAAAAACTAAAATTTGATAAAAATATATCAGTTACAAATTTGACTATTGATTCATTTTCGGTTCGGGTCAATGTTTGATTTTCCGGAAAAATAGATTTATGACATATTTTGGTGTTTTGTTAGGTTCAGTTCATCTATTTTGGTGATTTGATTATTTAAATTTTAGACTTACTCAAATATTTTTATTTTTCGGATAGAGTTTGGTTTGGTGTAAATTGAGTTCAGGTTTCAGTATTTTTATTTAAATATTCAAAGTAAATTAAAAATTAATAAAAAATCTAATAAACTAAAATTAGATTATTGATTTGGTTTCAGTTCGAGTTTAGGTTCGGTTTTCTGAGTACACGTATTTATGACCTATTTGTTTATTCTGTCGGGTTCAGTTCTTCTAATTCAGATCGATTTCCGTTCGGTTTCAAGCCACTAAAACAATATCTCGAAAAAATTATTTCAAAATATACGGCTCTAACAACCTAAATGAACGTAGGTTTTAAAAATAATCAAAACAAACAAATCCCACATTATAATGTGAGTATAATCCTAATGTTGTATTAAAGTCATTAACAAACTTAATACTACTTCCGTTACAAAAAAATTTGATTTTCTGAATGTTTTACATAGATTTTTTTTTGTTAACAATATTGGGCCACAACTAGCTGACCCATTAGCCAAGTTCCTGCATAATGCAGGCGGCATGACTCGATCCCGGGATGTGCAAGTGCGTCTGCCATTTAGTGAATTTACCTCTACCACTGGACTAAAGAGCACTTGCTAATGTTTTACATAGATTAAAAAAATCATAAATGCTTAATCATTTGTTTTTCTTCTTTAATTAGTAACATAGAAAATTGAGTATCAATTTAGCTACCACCCAATAACATTACTGGTTATACTCTTTTAATTAATTATTTTTGTTAAAATAAAAAAACATTAGTTACTTAATACATATTTTTGACATTAATGCATTGTTTCTAATACAAAAAATCAATCTTTTAGAAAGAAGAAAAAAACTTCAAAAAATCAAATTTTTTGTAATGGAGGTAGTACTAAAGAAAAAGAAATTTATACTAACCACGTACTATTTAAAATCTATAAATGTCCAATACCACATTTTCTTCTTTCTAGAATTAAATTCATAACTGTCAATAAACATAGATGATCTAGTTGGTTTGTCTCTGATTTAGCTAGATATGTGAGTTCGAATTCCACACTCTCCATCTCCAGTTAGAAACCTTAGGTTATGGATTGGATCGTTGTCGATCTAATGGTTACCGAGGAAGTGCATTTTGTAAGTAGTTGAATGTGTCCTAAGCCCTTTATGCTAGTTTATACACATGAGTTCGGTTATATGGAATCATATTTGTCCCATCTAATATTGTGGGAAGTTTGGAGGGATCGATGAATATGGTCTTGTGGATCATTATTGACAAAAAAATATATATGGTAAACTATAAACATTTATAATAAGTCCCCTACAATTTTGTAAAAAAAAATTAAATATTTGATGCACTTACCTCTATTGGTTTGATCAGTGAATAAAGAAAAAACTACATCTACTTAAACGTTTTGAGTCAAATGCAAAATAGACTAGCAAGTTCATAGCTTAAGATTAAGAGATTAATTACGATTTTATTTATTTTTAGCAATTAAGAGAAGTGAGACCAAAGGTGACACTTGTGGTTCGAATGGTAGCCACAGTGGGTAACTACGATTACATAATTGACTATGAGTTCCAAACTGATGGGCTTATGAGAGCTAAGGTACTTTCGATATCTAACTTAATATGTTACTTTCCTCAAAATGTGGAAATATTTAATCTTTTATACGATGGAGGACAGGTCGGGCTTAGTGGAATCCTGATGGTGAAAGGCACAACATACGAAAACAAAAACCAAGTGAAGAAAGACAAAGAAGGTAATGAAGAAGAGCTCTATGGGACAATAATGTCTGAAAATGTCATTGGAGTAATTCATGACCATTTCGTCACTTTCTATCTTGATCTCGATGTCGATGGTCCGGACAATTCCTTTGTTAAAGTGAACCTCAAGAGAGAAGAGACCGAGCCAGGTGAGTCACCGAGGAAGAGTTACATGAAAGTGGTGAGAAACATTGCGAAAACCGAAAAAGACAGTCAGATCAAGCTTAGCTTATACGATCCATCAGAATTCCATGTCATTAATTCATATAAAACCACTAGGGTTGGTAATCCGACCGGTTACAAAGTCGTACCTCGAGCCACAGCAGCTAGTTTACTTGACCATGATGATCCACCGCAAAAGAGAGGAGCTTTTACAAATAACCAAATTTGGGTCACTCCATACAATAAATCCGAGCAATGGGCTGGTGGTTTGTTTACTTACCAAAGCCATGGAGATGATACTCTTGCTGATTGGTCCGATAGGTAATAGTTGCAAAGAATTATCCTTTTTATTAGTTTTATTATAGTTAACCTCTATATGATTGATTAAATGTCTATATGTGGTGTGATGCAGGGATAGAGACATAGAGAATAAGGACATTGTGGTGTGGTACACGCTTGGGTTCCATCACATTCCATGCCAAGAAGATTTTCCTATAATGCCAACGGTTTCTTCGAGTTTCGGTTTGAAGCCTGTAAATTTTTTTGAGCGCAATCCAATCCTTATGGCTGCTCCAATTTTCGAACATGACCTTCCGGTTTGTGAAGCCGACGCTGTCTCTGCTTAAGAAGATTGAAGTACCAACTTTTGGATCTTAGTATAGATTCAATGTACAACTTGAAATGAAAATCAGATAATGTAACTAGTATGTTCATCATCAAGGTGAAATTCAGTCAAAAAGAAGGCATTCTAATCACACTATATATTTTAAGAAGATGATTGTGTTGTATCTATAGACTTCATATATCTTTTGGGCCTTTTTCATACTTCATATTAGAGCTATCTAGCTACATCAAGTTCATCCAAAAATAGCTATGAAAAATTGTGACAGTAGATATCGCACAAAAGGTTTGTGGGATTGGCACATATTTAATTATCCATATTTCCATCGTAAAAAGATAAGATTCTGTATGATTGGTGTACATGTTTCTCCTTTTAACATGCATTAGACCATTCCCATCATTAAATTCTCTAGTGGAGTTCTTAAAAAAAATAAAATTTTAAAAAAAAAAACAAAAATGTTGGCCAATTAGGGTTCGCCATGTGGCGAATCCGCCTCTCTTGCTTAAAAGCTCGGCTCTTCATTTTTTTTTTGTTTTTTGTCTAAGAAACTGTGTCCATAAATCCTATATAAACCTTCAATACCTTCAATGTACATGCCCTTAGTTGATATTTTTGGGTGTTTGTTTCCAAGATGATTTTGTCTTCTCTTTGTACAGTGAAGTGACGTACTGAGTTTGAACGAACTCACTCACTCATTTTATCCAATTTTATGTTTTCATTTCTTATACAATATATTTATAAGAAAATTTCATATAACATAAACTAGTATTAAATTAACTTTTAACGAAAAATAATAATTAAAATTAACTAATTGAAAATTCCACTTAATTTAGATTAATATTTTTGGGTATGATACTTTTAAAAATCTGTTTGATAATAAATTCATAAAAACTATAAAAAGTTATAATTTGAGCTGAGTCTTCATTATTACATGTATGAGCTAGTTAAACAAAAAGCTTATAGGTAAGAGCAACATTATCGGTGGTGAGTTTCTAATTTTTAAAATAATAATATAATTTTAATTTTAAATTTTAGTTATTATCACATCCAATCATATTTTGGCAAGTGTTAAGAAACTTACTCTAAGATTTCTTATATAAGAAACGTTTCTCCTCTTCTCTTTTACTTTTTTATACTTTTCTAAATTTTATTGTTTTTATATTAGTAAGAAACTGATAAGAAACTATCGTTAATGATGGTCTAAGTTTGGCTAATGATTAAAAAGTTTAGTTTCGAAAAAATTTAGTTTAAGGTTGGAACTAAAAATAAATATAAAATTGCATGGAGGTTAAGTTGAAAACATAAAAAAATATTAAAAAATATTTTTTTGGTCTATATAATTCGTAACACCAATAGTCTTCATTGCTCACTAAAGCAACAAAAAATAAAAAAATAACATGGAACAAAAAAGCTTTTTCCGTTTCATTTTTCTCATAGTCACCGCCGGTTTCGTTATCTCTTTCACTTCTACTTACTTCTCTCACGCGCCGTCGTCCACGACGGAGATTCTTGACTGCACCAGCTCCTCCTCCCCTCTTTGCGCTTCTAGAAACTTCCTTTTCAACAAAAAGCAACCACGACCCAACGATCCTAAACCAAAGACCACAAAACATGACCACATGTCTGTTATACCAAACCATCCTCTAGACCCACTCACAGTGGTCGAGATCAACAAAGTCCGATTCATACTCTCTTCTCACGCACTATTTACTTCCGGTGCCCCACATGCGCTTCACACAGTCGTTCTTGAAGAGCCCGAGAAGGAACTTGTTCGTAAGTGGGAAAAAGGGAACCCTCTCCCTCCAAGAAAAGCTTCAGTCATCGCACGTGTAGGGCTCGAGACGCACGTGCTTACTGTCGACCTTTCTTCGGGTCGGGTCGAGTCAGAGAATATTCCGGCTGGTCTTTCGGGTTACCCGATGATGACTATCGAGGAAATGAACGCAATTACGTTAGTACCGTTCTTAAACGCGGATGTTAACCGTTCGATCATCGCTCGTGGAGTTGATCTAACGGATGTAGTTTGTTTCCCAATCTCTAGTGGTTGGTTTGGTAAAAACGAAGAAAACGCGAGGGTTATTAAAAGCCAGTGTTTTGTAACTCAAGGTACAGCAAATTTTTACATGCGACCTATTGAAGGTTTGACTATTATTATCGATTTAGATACCAGAAAAGTGATCGAAATTATCGATACGGGTCGGGCTATACCCATACCCGATTCTACCAATACCGAGTACCGTTTCGAAAACCTCAAGACAACAAAAAAAATACGACTTCTGAACCCTATATCAATCGAGCAGCCACGTGGTCCAAGCTTCGTAATCGAGGATAATCATCTCGTGAAATGGGCAAATTGGGAGTTTCATTTAAAAGCAGACCCGAGAGCAGGTATGGTTATATCACAAGTCAGGGTACATGATCCAGACACTCAAGAGACACGTGATGTGATGTACAAAGGGTTCGTGTCTGAGCTTTTTGTTCCTTATATGGATCCATCAGACGCGTGGTACTTTAAGACTTACATGGACGCAGGTGAATATGGGTTCGGATTACAAGCCATGCCACTTGTTCCGCTTAATGATTGTCCTCGAAACGCTGCGTATATGGACGGAGTTTTCGTGGCGGCCGATGGAACGCCGTTTGTTAGAGAAAACATGGTTTGTGTCTTCGAAAGTTATGCCGGAGATATTGGCTGGCGTCACTCCGAAAGCCCCATCACCGATATACCGGTCAGTTTTTCACTTTTGGGTTTTATTAACACAGAAAAAAGTTCAGGGTTAGAAAGTAAAACAAATGAAAACTTGATAGTGTTGATGTAAATTACTTTGTTGTGTTAGTAGATAAGGGAAGTGAGACCAAAAGTGACGTTAGTGGTACGAATGGCAGCTTCGGTTGGTAACTATGATTACATCATTGATTACGAGTTCCAAACTGATGGGCTTATAAAAGTTAAGGTACTTTAATTTCTATTTTAAATATTAAAATCTCCTATGATTCAGTGGAATATTTTCATATTCTTGTCACACCACACTAATATAAGTGACAATGACAGGTTGGGCTTAGTGGAATATTGATGGTGAAAGGGACAAAATATGAAAATAAGAACCAAGTGAATAAAGATAACGAAGGCAACGAAGAAGAGCTCTACGGTACTCTTTTGGCTGAAAATGTAATCGGTGTAATTCACGACCATTATGTCACTTTCTACCTTGACCTCGACGTCGATGGTCCAGACAATTCCTTTGTTAAAGTGAACCTCAAGAGGCAAGAGACTGAGCCAGGTGAGTCACCAAGGAAGAGTTACTTGAAAGCGGTTAGGAACATTGTAAAAACCGAAAAGGAAGGTCAGATTAAGCTTAGCTTGTACGATCCGACCGAATTTCATGTCATTAATTCTGGTAAAACCACTCGGGTTGGTAATCCGACCGGTTACAAGGTCGTGCCTAGAGCCACAGCTGCTAGTTTACTTGACCATGATGATCCACCGCAGAAGAGAGGAGCTTTTACTAATAACCAAATTTGGGTTACTCCTTACAATAAGTCCGAGCAATGGGCTGGTGGCTTGTTCACTTACCAAAGCCATGGTGATGATACTCTTGCAGTTTGGTCCGACAGGTATTTTGTCCTAAAACAAATAATTATTAGAAAATTATTTTTTTATCAAAACATTTAGATCGTCAAGACCCAATTTATCAATATTTGTTTAAGTTCGATTTTTAAAAAAGATTATTTGGTATATTGTTGGTGTCAATGCAGGGATAGAGACATAGAGAATAAAGACATAGTTGTGTGGTACACACTTGGATTCCATCACATTCCATGTCAAGAAGATTTTCCAATAATGCCCACAGTTTCTTCGAGTTTCGATTTGAAGCCCACAAACTTTTTTGAGCGCAATCCGATCCTTAAGGCTGCTCCAAACTTCGAACATGACCTTCCAGTTTGTAAAGTTCAATCTAATTTTGTTTAAAAGGGTGAATAAGAAACAAAGAAATAGCCCCTTTTGGAAAGTCCACAATTCATGGTACTCTTAAGCAGTCCCACACCTTGTTTTTCATGGGCTTAAAACTAGTAACTGTGTGTATAAATAATAGAAAAATTTGAAAAGGAAGACGACTATTTTGTTCACTATGTACCGTGGATCATGGAAAGACTTGGATAAAAAAGACTAGTATATTCTTAAATTTCCTTTATGTGTTAAGAGTTGGTTTATGATAAGTTACATTATATGGTGTTAGCAATATATGTTAATGTTAACTACTATATATTTGTACGTCAGAATCATGTATCAGATCACACCAACACAGAAAGATATTATATGCTCTAATGACTCTTCAATCCAATTACTAGTGGGTTATATTAAAATCTATCTTATCTCAGAGTCTTACAAATAGTATTTAATTAATACACAAGTCTTTTCATAAATAAAAGATTTGAAGAAAAACAACTCGATCATTAATATGACGACAAAGTTTTACTAACTCAAAGGTTGGATGTTGTGGTTTGACTCTATGATTGGATATAGATGTCGGTAATTAAGAACATGACAAAAAGATATTGTAGATGATTTGACTATAAGATCATCTACAATATCTTTGAGTTAGAGGAAAAATCCGGCTAAGGCAAGAAGAAAAAGAGAAAAAATCGGAGAATGCCAAACAACAAAAGTAAACTTGGCACAACCAGAAAAACTATAAATGAATTATCGACCACTACCGGATTTCAACTTTTCAACTGGTGAAACACACATATTGTTTTTCAAAAATCAGAATCGGAGAAGAAAATCTAAACAAAGAGAGAAGTTTTAGTTTTAAGTTGTCTAGAATACTATAAATTTCTGAAAAAATTGTAAAATTTCTGATATTTTTTTTAGTTTTAGATTATTTTAAGTGAAGAAAATATCATTAGTAGTTCTATCTGATCAGTTCTTTTCATAATTGTTGTTTGATTTATAATAGTTATGTTATCTAGCATAGTAGAGTTCTGGTTATACCTTGGATTTTAGAGATGGATCCAAATGGTGTAAATAAAATAGAATTATTTTGTAATGCAAGAAAATAAAAATAACTCTTGTACTCTTCCACCAAAAGTTTATAATATCTTACAATGATATGTCAATGTCATGTTATTAATAGACTACAAAGTAATTAGACAAAATTAAAGTTGTCTAGCACTTCTACCACACAATAATAGAAGTCACATGTCATATTTTATGAACTTATTTTTTCTTCTATGCTCACACATAAATTGATAAAAATGTAACTCGTTAGGGGTCCTTATCTCACCTAATAATATTGACCTTTTAAAGGAAAATTCGATAACTGTGTGTATCATGCTTTGATGTAAGGAAACTCCATGATTATCTACACAATTTGGGATGATGGTAACTACACTAGAACAAAAACATGCATGCATATTAATAATATTATATCATTTAAATAAATGATACTATATAGAGTCATTTATTAACAAATGATACATTATATGTGATTTTACATCATTTATAATAAATAATATTATTATTGCATCTTATACAACCGCACGGGACATCACGTATAGTATAATGAAAATAGTTGCATCAATTGCTTAAATTGATACTAACTATTTGAATCACCACTTTTATAATCATTTTTATAAGTAATATAAATAATTGTTGTATCAATTAAAACTGATGCAACAAATAAAATAAATAACATTATACGTATGATTTCTTGTAATGCTAGTTTTATGTAGCAAAGTATATACAAGTGTGCAATAGCCATCACTATAGATATAGGTTCGAATTGGACAATCTCGGAATGGGCAAGGCAACAAGAGGGGTCTTGAGCTTCAAAACAATCCCAAACTTCTCTTTCAAATTTAACACATGTCCTTCTGGAACCTTCCAATCGAATGAATGCAAAAGTGTCGCAAGAGTGTACAAAACCATCCTTTCGGCAAGTGCTATACCGGCACAAATTCTCCGGCCAGATCCAAACGGAATATAGCTATAATTGCTCCCAGTAAAATCATAAGATTTATTATCAAGAAACCTCTCAGGACAAAAATCAGTTGGATTCTCCCACAGATTTGGGTTTCTTTGAATTGACCAAACATTGATGAAGACCTTAGTGTCTTTGGGGATGGTGTAGCCTCCCACAACTGTGGTTTCACTCGGACGGTGAGGAACAAGCAAAGGAATGGTTGGATAAAGTCTAAGTGTTTCCTTCATAATAGCCAAGATGTAAGGCAATCTACTGATGTGTGATTCTTCAACAATGTTATCTTTGCCTACAACTTTGTCTAGCTCTTGTTGTGCTCTGTTCATCAATTCCGGGTTGCTTATTAGTTCGGCCATAGCAAACTCTATTATATTAGTTGATGTATCCGTACCAGCAACCACCATATCCTTAACATATCCAGAACAAAACATATTCATCAAATTACTTTTCATGAATTATCTCCTCTAAGACTAATCTACATAATCTGCACTGTATTTTCTATAGTCACTAATATTCTATCCACCAATCTATTCCGAAAAAAGAAATTGAAATTATAATTACCGCGAGTATGGCTTTGACATGGTTAAATGTAATGGGAACCTCCGAGTCACTTTCTTGGTCTTTTAACTTCATCAAATACTGCAAAAAGTCTCTGCATTCACCATCATCATTATCATCCCTACTTCTTAGCCGTTGCATCTGCTCAATGGCTCGATTGAGTAACGCATAGAGCTGTCCAGCAGACACACCCATCTTCTTCACAAGCCCTTGGAGATCGAATCTTGCTAACCACGGAAAAAAATCTGAAACATTAGGCTCACCCAAAAGCCTAACCATCTCAGAAACAACTCCTTTAAACTCTATTCCAACATTCTCCATCTCTTCTGCTTTCACCGAACCTCCCCATAACATATTCATCATCAGATTCATCATCGTCAAAAACAATTGGTCTCCAACGTTCACTGGTAATGCTTCTAGACCTTGCTGGTACAAATATTTCGTTCTTTTGCGGACTTCTTTGCGTCGAAGCTCATAGAATGAATCCAAAGTATTGCGGCTAAGAAGCTTAAGAACGCAAAGTTTTCTAAGCTTTCTCCACTCGGCACCATATGGTAACCAGAGGAGGTCAAGACCACCGAAGGTAGCAGCTCGACCTGTGAGAGGGACGTCATGGTTAGCGAACTTAATATCTTGGTCTTTAAATATCTCTTTAGCTAGTGATGGAGAGTTGACCACAACGGTTAGCTTTGTGCCAAGATTAAGTTTGAAGATTGGACCGTGCTTTTGAGCTAGGTTTGTGAAATAAGTGTGAAGGTTCGGGTCAAGAAATGGGAGGTTTCCGACAATAGGTAACCCTCGCGGTCCAGGCGGTAGAGGCGGTTGCGGTTGCGGTTGGCGTTTATAAAAGTACCACAGAATTGAAAAGAAAATAATGAGAATGAGAATTGCGTAAGAAATGAGATTGTCAGTGTTGTCAGGGAGAAGCTTAGGAATCAAAAACATTTTGGCAAATTGTTTTAGAGAAAATTTTGAGATCAAAGAATAAAAATAGTGTTCTGTAATATTATTTTCATTACAATCTTACGGCTATATGGTAATAAGTTTATAATAGGCAATTGGGCAAAACCAAGCAAAAGATGAGACTTCATCTGTTAGCAAAGACCCGGACCATACTTCAAACAAAAAATTGCGTGGTATGGACCATTTTTATGTTGAGTCTGACATTGATGAATTAAATTCAATCTTGTTTCGAATTGTATTATTGGTCATGACTCATGATGTCAGACTTTTTGTTTCTTTTCAGTCAGAATTTATGATCGCATTAATTTGGCCTGCGCCTTAAATAAGTTGAATCTGTTTCAATAATGCTTGGAACCTATATACTGTATATGGACAAAGTCCAATATAATTTTAGTTACATACTAAATTTTACCGAAAGCATACAAAACATTATTGTTGAAAAAAACCAAAACTATTTTGCTAGTAAGAAAAATAAAAATACACTCTTCTATGGACCCATATCCGTGTAAATGTGACCAAGAAAATGTAACTTATTTTTGCAAAGTAGGAAGATTGAACTTACAAACTCTTTAAAGTTTCAAACTCATTCCCTACCACTTGACCACAAACTCCTTATCATCATCTTGTTTAAGAATTCAACAAAAGTTGTTGATATCTAGTGATATGTCAATACCATTGTTGGAGATAGCTTCGTCAATCCTTCGTCAGCTCACAGACTAATTAAGGTCGAGCTCAGGCCATTGTGATGGTGAATATCGGACAAATGTAAACTAGGTTAAATTAGAGTCTGGATCCGTTGAGACAAAGGATCTTACACTTGGCTTTAGAGAATTCATAGTCAATTGCGGAAGAGACTACTTTTAGTCACTATTCACTCCGAGTTTTGTCTTGAGTTTTGCAATTGAGACCGAACAAATTCGAGTGATACGTGTTACCAATTATTAGAACTGGTAAGTAAAGCATGCATGTGGTTCTACGTCAACAATTTTGGTATTTTTTTAATCAGGAACTGATACTTTATTTCCATACAAACTCAGAACTACACTATACTTATATAATTTTAGTTTCTATAGTATCAAATCTCATAAAAAATGTAAATCATCTACACTATAGATAAAGATTTGAATCAGACAACCTCGGAATTGGCAAGGCAACTAGAGGGGTTTTGAGCTTCAAGGTAGCCGCAAACATTTCTTTCAGATCCAATATGTGTCCTTCTGGAACCTTCCAATCGAAGGAATGCAATAGTGTCGCGAGAGTGTACAAAACCATCCTCTCAGCGAGTGCTACACCGGCGCAAATTCTCCGACCAGATCCAAAAGGAAGATAGCTATAATTGTTACCAGTAAAATCATAAGAGTTGTTATCAAGAAACCTCTCAGGACAAAACTCAATTGGATTCTTCCACACGTTTGGGTCTCTCTGAATAGACCAAATATTGATGAAGATTCTAGTGTTTTTCGGGATGGTGCAGCCACCTACAACTGTGGTTTCAGTGGGACTGCGAAGAAGCAAAGGAACGGTTGGATGAAGTCTAAGTGTTTCTTTCATAATGGCCGATATGTAAGGAAGTCTAGTGATGTGTGATTCTTTAACGATGCAATCTTTGCCTACAACTTCATCTAGCTCCTGTTGCGCTTTCTTCATCACTTCCGGGTTCTTTATTAGATCGGCTATCGCAAACTCTATTGTATTAGTCGATGTCTCCGTACCAGCAACCACCATATCCTTAACATATATAACAAAATAGACAATGATCAAATTACTTTCCATGAATAATAATTTTCATCTTTACTTGTAGATTTAAAGACTTATCTACTCCTCCAATCTTAAATTTTAAAGTAATCAAGTTTTGAGATTCCATAAGATTTGTCTCTAAGTCTGTATATATTGTTTCTTATGAAGATTTTAGATAGAAATAATTGATTACCGTGAGTACGGCTTTGACATGGTTAAGCGTAATGGGAACCTCCGAGTCACTTTCTTGGTCCTTTAACTTCATCAAATGCTGCAAAAAGTCTCCGCATTCACCATCAGGATCATCATCCCTTCCTTTTAGCCGTTGCATCTGCTCAATGGCTGGATCAAGTATCGCATCGAGCTCATTAGAACACACACCCATCTTCTTCACAAGCCCTTGTAGATCAAATCTTGCTAACCACGGGAAAAAATCCGAAATGTTAGGCTCCTTCAAAAGCCTAGTTATCTCAGAAATAACACCTTTAAACTGTTTCCCAACAGTTTCCATTTTCTCTGCTTTCACAGATCCTCCCCATAACATATTCATCGTCAGATTCATCATCGTCAAGAACAGTTGATCTCCGAGTTTTACCTGGAATTCTTCTTGACTTTTCTCATATAAGTATCTAGTTCTTTCTCGGATCTCTTTGCGTCGAAGCTCGTAGAAAGAATCCAAAGTTTTGCGGCTAAGAAGCTTGAAAACGCAAACTTTTCTAAGCATTCTCCACTCGGCGCCATAAGGTAACCAAACGAGGTCGAGGCCACCATACGTAGCAGCTCGTCCTGTTAGAGGGACGTCACGGTTTGAGAAATTGATGTCTTGGTCTTTTAAGATCTCTCGAGCTAGTGATGGAGAGTTGATCACAATAGCAAGTTTAGACCCAAGATTAAGTTTGAAGATAGGACCATGCTTTTGAGCTAGGTTTGTGAAGTAAGTGTGAAGGTTCGGGTCAAGAAACGGGATGCTTCCAACGATAGGCAGCCCTCGTGGTCCAGGCGGTAGAGGCGGTTGCGGTTGGCGTTTAAAGAAGTACCAGAGAACCGAAAAGATAGCGGTGAGAACAAGAACTGCGTAAGGAGTAAGATCGCTTGTGTTGTCAGGCAGAAGATTTGAAATCGGAGACATTTTGGCCAACTGTTTTAATGAAGATTTATTTGACCAAAGAAGAAAAAAAATTGTTCTTTAACGTTGTTTTCATTTGCGTAAAACTACAATATTGTTTAGGAAGAAAAAAAATGTAACATATTTTGTAGGAGAAGTTTCCAACACAAGCCAAAATTCACTTAGATATAAATGTAAGTAATATATTTAGAGATATAGGATACGTACTTAATAGCCCTGGGTATATCGGGACTCCCGTCCCGTACCATCCCGCTCCCGTCCCGTAATTCCCGTCCCTTTCAGGAATGGGAAATGATAATTTCTCGTTAGGATCCAAAAATAATATCCAAACGGGTAAGTAAAAGGGTCGGGAATGGGTTCGGGAATTTCCTGAATTCCCGTTGGGAATTTGTTTACGTTAACAAAATGCTAAAATATATTAGGTTCAAATATTAGATATGTTTTAAATAGTTACAATAAGCCTATAACAATATTTGACTTAAATTTTTTAGAACCTTACAATAAATCTAAATGATTTAATATCGATATACTAGTGGTTTTGGTAAAAAATAGCAATGTTTGGTCATTTAATTACAAATTCAAACACTGTGATTTTATATTTTTGTGTATTGAATATCGGTATATCGTTTATTGATACAACGAGTTTTAACCCTATATCCTACTGCAAGTTCACAGCAAACGTAATAGTATTTAGGAGTTGAATTCCTCAGAGAACCAAATCACACTTTTAACTTCTATCAAATCGCAAGCTATATCAATCAAAATCAGAGAAATAAATACTAACAACTTAACGTGGATGTAAACAATAAACTAAAGCAATCAGATATGGGTATTCATTCAGGAGTTAGAACTCTTGTCAGGGAAACTATTGAGCAACTAATCTAATCATATTCTCGGCTTGAACATAAATAAAGATAAACCAACTCTCGTTGAATCTACCACTCTACTAATAATCTAAAGATCCTAACTCTCATTGGTATAAGATTACAAATAGGCCTTATCGTTTAGGTTCAATTACCCACAACCCAACCTAGCATCAACTCTCGTTGGTAGTGAAGGAATTGCTCTTCTAATCTAGCTCTGGTTCTTAACAAACTTCTGGAAAGTTAACAACCTAAAATCATCGACTAGGTGATCAAGCTAATCTATGCATTAAGCTCAAGTATTAGGAGGAAAATGTTCTATTCATCAATCCTACTTGTTCCCTAACAGTTAAATTCTAAAACCCTAGAATCCCTAAATCCGATTTAAGATCTACTCAGACATAGAACAATGAACCAAGCAAATCATGATGAACTGAAACTGAAATTGCATTAAGAAATAGAAATAGGATTCAGAAATTCTTCTCAAGTGTGAAGAGATCTTCTTCCTAGCTTACAAACTCTCAAACTTCTGTAAAATTCGTTCTTCTTAAACTCAAAGACGACTCTCTAGAATAAAATAAGAAAAGAGTATTTATAGATTTCAAAACAAGAACTGAAAAATCGTGAAATTAGGTTTTCTCGAAGGGCATCGATCGATCGATCCTTGTGTTGATCGATCGATCTTTGGATATTGAGTCGATCTCTCAAAAGCCAAGTCGTTCTTCAAATCGTGCGCATATTCCTCGTTAAAGCTCTGATCGATCGATCTTTGTGTTACCGATCGATCCTTCCTCTCGTGGAGAACACCAGAAATCGCTTTAAACTTCTCCAAAGTCCACCTTCAAGCATGATTCCAACTCTAAACGTTTTTGACATGAAATCTCAATAAAACACAGACAAATTCCCCAAATATAACCGTAATAATGAGCTCAAAACCGAAAAAATATGAGGAACATCATTTATACATTGTTATTTTTGTTATATTGATTATATAATTTAAAATAATACTTTTAATTTTTTAATTACTCGTATTTTCCAAATTATTTTCCATACATATACGATAATTTCCCAATTTAGTAAAACTTTGAGAATAGTTCGGAAAGTAAATTATGAATCCCAAAATTCTCGTACCGCTCCCGATTTCCGGAATTCCCATCCCATTTTGTAATGGGAATTATTTGGAATATAAATTTAATTTCCTGAATTAACCGTTCCCGCCCCGTTTTCCGTTACTCTCATGGCTAATAGTTAATTTGTGTTATTACTGGATATGGACATTAATCTGATATCTGAATATGAACAAAGCAAATAAGTTCATATAGAGTAAAAACTAAAAACAATACATCTAGGGCCCGGTATTAAACTTGTCAGGTTTCTATAAATGAGCACGTGAATGTTAATTTTTTCAGAATTTTCTCATTATTGATAAGACAACAAAATTCTAGTTGTATAGAACACAATGTTGAATTTTGTGTCTTTCCACTGTTTTGACGTAGCTCTTATTAAGACTTCCATAAAATTAGCTCGTTAATCCGAGTTACTGACTCGAGACTCATGGTATATGTTGACCTGTATTAGCCGGATTACAAAAAAATCAAATTACTGACGAAATATATTTTTGTTGAAAGGTTATATTTTTAAGGGAAATTTAAGTGAATATCATGTTTTTGAAATTAATTAAAAAATGATATAGATTTTTAGAAATTGAGTTAAGATATGAAAAATATGAATATTGCCGAGTTGCTCTTAGTCGACAGATGATAAAGATAATCTAGCTAATGATTTGACACCAGAGTTCGATTCCAACTACATTATAGTAGCTTAAAAAGGAATTTTGAAGTGAATTTTAAGTTATGGACTAGACCTAAAAAAACATTTAATGCTCAAATTTAATGAAGATGTCCCTCATGTCTCAAAGTGAAATAATAGACAGAAATTTGTATTGATGAGAAAAGAGAACTCTAATGTACAGTTATTTTATTCACCAAAAAATTATGAAAGAAAGTAGATACTGTGTTATGTTTTCATCTTTAACTAAAATTATACCCATGCTATACCGTAGAATTTCATTGTTTGTTTTAAACTAGTATTCATTTGGTTTTTAGATCCGTGTTGATATTTTGAATATTTTTTTTAGATACAATTTTAGAGATCCAAAAACCAAACCAAAATTAACCTAAATTAGAAGAACTAAACCCGAAGTGTACCCGACAAAATACTCCAAACCGAAATTGTAACCAAATCAAGAACAAATTTTAGTTTTTCTATTAAATCTTTTGAAATTTTGAATTTATGTATAAAAATATTCAAACCTGAACTCAAAATCAAATTATACCATACCAAATTCTATCCAATAAATAAATCTGAATATATTATAAACCAAAATAACTAAAATACTAAATTAGATGAATTGAACACGTTAAAATACCATAATTTGTCCTAAATTTATAACTGGTAAAATCGAATTCTACCCTGAACCAAAATTGAATCAATAACCGAATTTGTAACTGATATTTTTTATTAAATTTTATTATTTAAAGAGTTAATAATTAAATCTTTATTAATTTTGAATTTTATATAAAAAACAGTAACGAAACTACTTTATTCCTATTTTAAGGATTGTTATGAACGTTAGATTAATTTTTATCCTAAAGTTTATAACACGATCAAAATGAAAGTGTTTTCCACTTTAATGTATAAGATATCATCTTAATTAACATCATTAACACCCAACTGAAAAAAGCAAAACATTTTAATTAGGTTAAAAACAATTTTTATTATCTCATATAGCAAATGTTAAATAATAAATAATTTTAGTAATGATGTTTAAAATTAGTGGTTAACAGATATTTTATGTAATAATTAGAAAAATATCAGATAAATGAATAATTAGTTGTTAAATATTTATTATTAGCTGATAAATAAATAGTTAGCGGTTAATGATATTAATATAATTTTTTTATTAACACATAACAAATACAAAAGTTTCAATGAAAGATGTTTGTAGGCGCCTCAACAAAGATAGTTTTATTTTGGGGTTTATATTATTAAGTAACAAATAAGTTAACTAATAATTAAAGAGTTATAGAATAATATATATATTATCGCTTAAATATTTTTGTATTACCGCATAAATAAATTGTTAGATGTTAAAAATTATAATATACACCTTCCACCTTCTAAGTCATACACATCTTACATCATACATATAACATTTTTGAATCACACTTACATTTAATCTGCTAATTAACATGTTACTGGCTGACAAATATATGATCTGTTAACACATATTTTATCTGCTAACTCAAAAATCTTAGTAAATCATTTTCTAATTTTCGTGTGAAGGTGCGTTGCGAGGTCAAGTACAAAAAAAATCCAAAACTTGTTTTTGATTCAGTGAGTCAGACTCCATTTAGATCTACTTTGGATCTCCTCATTAACTTCGACAAAAAGGAAAGAAAAACAGTTAATGAAGCATGAATATATATATAAAACTAAAAAGGCTAATCTCTATTAATCAAAACTCACATAAAAAGAGACATATATGATCTGTTAGCTAATATAATACCTCTAACAAATACATGATTTCTTAACACATATTTTATCTGCTTACTCAACAACCTTTTCAAACCTTCTCCATCACCGATGATTTTCCTTCTCCATCACCGATGATTTTCCTTCTCCTCTACCATCATCGTCCTCGAGATTCACCATTCGATACTCAGATGTGGTTTTTTATATAGCATCAATACACATATGAGATTGAGTTTAAAAGATATTGAAGAAGATCTTTACATGTAACTATAGAAATACAATTCCGAGAACAATAGTAGTGTTGACTTTGAAATCGAAAATAAAACAGACATAAACATCTGAGAATGTGAATAAACTCTTGTATCTTCTTTGATCTAGGGTTTTGAATGCGACGGTTGGAGACGACAACGAATGGCGTTGGGGAAGATATAAGTTTAGAGAAGGTGAAGATTTTGATGGAAACTGAAAAAGATACTAGAGCTAAAACCAAATAACAGATGAAGAAGAGAAGACAATTTGAAAAGAAGAACGACAATGGCGTCGAAGAAAAAGAGAGAGATAGTAAAACAAATTCTTTTTGTTATGAAATACTGATATTTTAACTTTAATATAATAAAATATAATTTTTAGCTTAATAATATTGTAGAGAGATAATGCTCAGAACTCAGAAGGAAGCTATAAATTTAGACCAGACCTAGAAACTAATTTCAATAAACTTTTTGTTACTATAATTTCTGTACTTTTAATTTATCATCAACATATACATATATATGTACAAGTACACATTATTTTTGTATTTTGTATACTCTGATTAGTAGGTCGTTGAAAATGATATGTTATTTTAGCTTAATGGTGAATGGGACAACATATGAAAATAAGAACCAAGTGAAGAAAGATAATGAAGGTTATATAAAGAAGAACTCTATAATGTAATCGGTGTAGTTTACGATTAGCTTTTCTCGGATGGTAAGTAATGTCCAACTCATAGTCTGCTAACAACTCTATCCATTTCCTCTGTCTGAGATTCAAATTTGCTTGAATGAAGATACACTTGACTTTTATGGTTAGCAAACACTTGTATCTTTTCTCCACAGAAATACGCTCCCAAATCTTAAGAGCAAAGACTTTTGCTGCAAGCTCTAAGTCATGAGTAGTGTAGTAAAATTTATGCTTCCTCAATTTCCTAGATGCATTAGCGATGATCTTCCTACATAAGCACATCACCCAATAAATTTTTTTACACATATGTATGTGTAAAACACATATGGTACACCTACTCTCGGCAATACCAACATAGACGTCTTGTTCAAGAGCTCTTTCAGAATCCCAGAATTGTGCATTCCTGCACGTGATTTGTATGAGTTGTGTCAATAGATTGGCCAAACTTGCAATACCTTCTACAACTTCCAATAATCCCTAAAAAATTACGGATTTCAGTAACACTCTTAGGTATAGGTCAGTCTGTTATCGTGTTGATCTTCTCTGAATCTACTGCAATTCTTTTCTATGACACAATGTGGCCTAAAAATCTAATCCATCACTGCCAAAAACCAAAAGGTTTCGAACTTAGTGTGACTTTGATGTCCACCAACTTTCCTTCATCAATGACACCTGGGTTAGCCGCTTTTTGTGGTCTTCCACGCCATCTCTTAGATGGAACAATCTGAGAAGGTGTCACAAGTTCGGGCGATGACATAACTTTCTACGCTTTCTTAAAATCTACTAGCTAATCTCGAATTATTGTTATTCCTAGACTCTTCTTGAAATTTATGATATATAGTCAAACAAACAAAACAAAAGAAATAAGTTGTTCAAGTCTTTCCAATTAAAAAACACGTTTGGAACAAGTGGTCTTTAGTCCAGTGGCAGGGGTAAGTCCACTAAATGGCAGGCGCACTTGCACATTTGGGGATCGAGTCCCGCCGCCTGCATTATGCAGGAACTTGACTAATGGACCAGCCAGTTGTGGCCCAATATTGTTGACAAAAAAACACGTTTGGAAAATCAGCGAAAATAATTAAATTAATTTTTTATAAACAAAGAATTTTTTTAGGAAAACATTTCATTTTAACTTTCCGAGACATAATCAACTTGGCTTATATCTTCGCTTTGATACTATTTGTAACACCCGTTTCTCAACTTTTGAGACATCATGTATTTTAGAACCAAATTATTACTTTATTTTATTAAATTCAAATAAGGTTCCAAATCTTATATAAATTTATTAATTAAAATATTTAAATAAGAAAAATAAAAAATGTCAATAAAATCTAAAAATAGATATCTTTGTATAAAATGGGAAACTCGAACCAGCTACTCATAAATATCGATCTAGTGTGTATGTTATGGGCTATGCTAAACTAACGATAAGTGTAATTAAAGATGGAAGACTCAATTCCTATATTACAAAAAGAGGACCTTCATGGTTCGTCACCATCCTGCAGAGGATCACCTTGGATCCGAGTCTTAGAAATTCTCAAGAAGTCCTAGACTCAAAAAAACCATCCGGTTCTGAATGAATGTTTCGCAAGGCTGTTGACCACGACTCTTAATGGGCCTGATTAAACTCAGCTGTGTTTTTTTTACTACGAGTTTGCTTATGTTTCAGAACTGTTTTTGAGATTCTTTTTCTCTTGTGTGACCTACTCTTTGATAATAATTCTAATGACAAAAAAACATCAATTAAATTAAGTATCATGTGTTAAAGTGATATTTAGTCTAGTGGCAGGTGAAAAATCTATTAAAGGCAGACACACTTGTATATCTCGGGATCGAATCTTGTTGCATGCATTATTTAGGAAGTTGGTTAATGGGCCGGCCAGTTGTGATCCAATGTTGACAAAAAAAATTATTAAGTATCATGTGAGCTTTAGCCTATCAGGAGGTATCGAATTCTGCTGCCTAAATTATGTAGGAACTTTCCTATCATGCCGACCAATTATGACCTAATATTGACAAAAAGAAGTATCGAATGTGTATTCTATTTAACCAATCTAATCAATAAATACCTAAGCTAAATTAGCTAATTGATTGCTATTTTTTCTTTTCATTTTATGGAAATCCGATGTTTGATTTTCAATACAAACTTATATGATGAAAATAACAATTGTTTTTTTCTTTTCATTTTAAGATACAACGAGTTTATAACCTCTATAAATAAAGCTCCGGATTGGACAATCTCGGAGTTGGCAATGCAACAAGAGGGGTCTTAAGCTTCAAGACAATTCCGAACTTCTCTTTCAAATCTAACACCTGTCCTTCTGGAATCTTCCAATCAAATGAATGTAATAGTGTCGCGAGAAAGTACAAAACCATCCTCTCGGCAAGTGCTACACCGGCGCAAATTCTTCGACCTGATCCGAAAGGAAGATAGCTATAATTGCTTCCAGTGAAATCATAGTTTTTATCAAGAAACCTCTCAGGACAAAAGTCTGTCGGATTCTTCCATACATTTGGGTTTCTCTGCATAGACCAAACATTAATAAAGACTTTAGTGTCTTTCGGGATGGTGTAACCTCCCACAACTGTGGTTTCACTCGGGCGGTGAGGGGCTAGCAAAGGAAGGGCTGGATAGAGTCTAAGTGTTTCTTTCATAATAGCCAATATGTAAGGCAATCTACTAATGTGTGATTCTTCAACAATGTTATCTTTGCCTACAACTTCATCTAGCTCTTCTTGCGCTCTCTTCATCAATTCTGGATTGCTTATTAGTTGAGCCATTGCAAACTCTATTGTATTGGTTGATGTATCCGTACCAGCAACCACCATTTCCTTTAACATATATAACAAAACACATATTGATCAAACACCTTTTCGAGAGCAATTATCTATTATCTTTACTGTAGATCTAAGACTAATACACATAATCTACTCTAACAAAATTTCTGATAGGTAAATATACAGAATAAATTAAGAGGAATTTTAAGAAATGCTCTTTTTGACAGGCCTTTTTTCAAAAAGTGTCCTTTTATGTCTATTTTTCTTTCCTAATTTTCAAAGAAAATGGCAAGTTTTGAAAAGAGACATGCCAAAAAAGATATTTTTGAAATTCTCCCATAAATTAAAAAATGATTCCGTCATTCCATAAAACTTTATCAATATAACTCAATATATTGTGTTGTAAAGATCTTACTTCGAAACAGAAATTACTCTATGTACTTTACAGATGATATTATATTTTATAAGTAACTAAAACATCGATTGGTAATTTGCAAAATGATAAAATGACAAAACAGTGTGTAGTTCCACATTAAATTTTAATCCATTTGTTACGAGATCGATTGAGATAGAAAACTAAGTATCGAAAGGTTAAAATGAGTTAGTTAAAAATAGAGAAAGGTTTGTTCCAATATTTTACTCTGTTATTTGCTCTAAATGAATTTTTTAATTATTATATTTTACTATTTTATTACTAATTTCTAAAATATCTATTTACTTTACAATTCTACATATTTTACCCATTTATATTAGATAGTCAATAACAAAATTAATAATTACCGTAATTTATTTATAAAATTTTATTAGATCACATAAACAAACTTTTTAAAACTTTTTACTATGTTATTTTGATTACATAATTTTGTTTAGGTATAAAATAATAATACACTAAAAAGTAAATGACTATTTGTAAAGAAAAGTTATACTTTAAAAATAAAGTTTTTCAAATTTGGAGTAAAATATAAAGATCTCTTTTTGTAGAGCAATAAAGAAAGTACTATTGGATACACTTTTTCTCAAAATATAGAATTTAGAGTGAGATTTAGAATACCATTGGAGATACCTTTATACTCCTTCCTTTTCATTATTTTAATCTTTTAGGTTTTTTCATACAGTTTAAAACATCATTAAATTTTTGATTTTATCTAAACAAATTTTTTTATCCCAAATTTTAAAATAATCAAATCAATCACAAATAAATATGCATAATTCAAAAACTCAAAAACATTAAAAAAATTTCATAAAAATTTTTAAACTATCAATTCAAATGAAACAAAAAATAATCCCTAAACATCACTTAAAATAAATAGAGGGAGTAGAAAATTGTGAATATCTGATAAAAAATCAATAAAATTTAGATAATTGTTCATAATTTCGATAACTCATATTATCATCTTAATAGTTGATAAATTTTCCCATGGCTACAGAACATTGCTATGCGATCTAGGGTAGATATTTGTTTGTACAGTAAAATCTTTTTAGATTAATATTCGACTAATTAATAACTTCAATAAATTAATATAAATTTTTTTTCTTTAATTGAGTTTTTGGTTCCCTTAGTATATTGATAAATTAATAATAACCATTAATTAATAAAAGTTATAATTTAAATGCATTCCAAATAATTTTAATTTATAGAAGTTCTATTTAGCTATTCAAAGATTTTTCGTGTCTATAAGAAAATATTTTGTTTTATTTCATATACTAAACCATTCTGTAATTGTAATAACATAGATCCAAATATTTTTCTTTATTTTTTATAATATAACCTAGATCTATTTTTCATGCTTTTTGAAAAAATGCACTTCTAAATTTAACACTTTAAAGGCCAAATATCATTTTCAAGTAAATGTGAAATATCTTATTCCTACTTTTTTTGAAGAAAGTTTTTGGTTTTAGTATTTCATAGTTTTGTTATGTGAGTTAGTTTAATAAACTAACTATTTTCCCCAAATTATGTAAGCCAAACATATATAATAATATTTTTTTTGTTAATATTGGGCCACAACTGGCCGGTCCATTAGCCAAATTTCTATATAATATAGGTGTTGAGATTTGATCCCTAGATTTACAAATACGTTTGTCTTTAGTGGACTTACTAGTTGCCACTTGACTAAAAGCTACTTGCAACATATATAATAATTATGTAGCTTTTAATATATGTGCTCTAATTTTTTTACAACTTAAGTTTTTGTTTAGAATTTCATTTTAGTTTGCAGATTTTAAATTATGTTTTTTTAATAAATATTTTGGGTATTATAGTTAATTTGGATAGATTTGGATTAAAATATTTGAACTAAATATATTTGAAATTGTTTGTTTTAATATGAACTATACGAACTGACTTGAACCCGACAAGTATTGAACCAATACCGAACTGAAATTCTAAAATTATCCAAATGGTATCTTGGCTCTAATACCAAAATATCCGAAATCAAAAATACCCGAACCAATATCCATATGCTCATGCCTACTAAAATTGATTTTTGACGATTGGTAAATCCAATTCCATTTCCGCATATCTTTGACAAAAAAGAAATTTCCATTCCCGCGTATGTATTTTAGGTGCATTAAATTTTGAGGAATATACTCTAAAAGAAAGAAAAGTTTGAAATCATAAATTACCGTGAGTATGGCTTTGACATGGTTAAGCGTAATAGAACCACTTTCTTGGTCCTTTAACTTCATCAAATGCTGCAAAAAGTCTCTGCATTCACCATCATCTCCATCCCTACTTCTTAGCCGTTGCATCTGCTCGATGGCTTGATCGAGTATCACATCGAGCTTTCGAGAACACACACCCATCTTCTTCACAAGCCCTTGAAGATCGAATCTTGCTAACCACGGGAAAAAATCCGAAACATTAGGCTCACCCGCAAGCCTAATTCCCTCAGACATTATTCCTTTAAATTCCGTTCCAACACTCTCCATTTCCTCTGCTTTCACCGAACCTCCCCACAACATATTCATTATTAGATTTATCATCGTCAAAAACAACTGCTCTCCAATCTTCACCGGTAATGCTTCTTGACCTTGCTGGTACAAATATTTCGTTCTTTGGCGGACTTCTTTGCGTCGAAGATTGTAGAAAGAATCCAAAGTTTTGCGGCTAAGAAGCTTGTGAACGCAAAGTTTTCTAAGCATTTTCCACTCGGCACCATATGGTAACCAGAGGAGGTCAACACCGCCATAGGTAGCAGCTCGGCCCGTGAGAGGGACGTCATGGTTTGCGAAAGTGATGTCTTGGTCTTTAAAGATCTCTCGAGCTAGTGATGAAGAGTTTATCACAACAGCTAGTTTTGAGCCAAGATTAAGTTTGAAGATAGGACCATGCTTTTGAGCTAGGTTTGTGAAATAAGTGTGAAGGTTCGGGTCAAGGAACGGGATGTTTCCGACAATAGGTAGCCCCCGTGGTCCAGGCGGTAGAGGCGGTTGCAGTTGGCGTTTAGAGAAGTACCAGACAATCGACAAGATGGTGGTGAGTATAAGAATTGGGTAAGGTGTGAGATTGTTTGTGTTGTCAGGCAGAAGATTTGAGATCGAGAACATTTTGGCCAAATGTTCTAACGAAGAAATTATGAGGTCGAAGAAAAAACAGTGTCCTTTAATGTTACTTTCATCTGCAATCTTACTAGTCTATATAGTATAATAGTATATAGTAGAACACTTTTGTAATTAGGGCAAAACCAATAAAGAGACGAGACTCAAGTGGGTCTGATACTTTACGTTTATTTTTATTAGAAACAAATACATGATTTGCATATATATATTTGAAACATATTAATAAACTTCAATGTAAAACATATTAATTTTTTTTAACGGCAAAATATAAATTAATAATGAATTATCTTTCTATCACTACAGGCGAGCATCAACTTTATGATTAAAAAGACGAAGAATAATAAAGATGGTGAGAGATGAAAATAACGAACTTAACCGTAAAAAATCTTCCTGGTAAGGGAAGAAAGCCGGCCACTCCTCTGAACGGTCCAGAATCTTCAATACCGTTCGCAATCTGTCGAAATTTTCACTTCTAATACTTGAAGTGGTAGAAGAGATTCCATAGTTCATAGAACAACTTCAATTTTCTAGTGAAGAGCAGAAAGACTCCGGTAGGCACAACGAGCATTCATACAGACTCTCTCCACCGCATCTATTGTAAAACATATTAATTTATTAAAAAGAAAAAATTGTAACGTATTTTGTAGGAGAAGTTTACGAGACAGACCAAAATTCACTTATGTATAAATGTAAATATTATATTTAGAGATATAGGTATTTTCCTAAACTAAAATATAGATAATCCCAACATGACAACATCTTATAAATCTTTCTTGATTCTTCCGTATCATATTTTTAATTTTGTAATCTGTATGAGATAATCGTTCTATCTCAGTGTCTCACCTCCATTTCCTAACACATATTACTGGATAAGGACGTAAAATAATAATAATATTTTATTACATTTGAATATGAACAAAACAATTAAGTTTATAGAGTCAAAAACAGCACGTCTAGGGCCCGGTATTAAACTCGTTGGGCTACTTGCCTAGAGGCGATTGTTGTACATTAAATTATGCAATAATAGGCGGTGGGGCTGTGTTGTGTAAGAACGTCAAAAATGGCGATTTTCGATACTCGTTAACAGTTTAGATTATCGCTGCCCACAGATTCGTTTAATGTTGCTACCCCACCGTTGGTTACTCATAATTTTCCACAGTGTTTGTTATCATGTTAGTCACAGTGCGTATTACCCTTCTCTTCTCTCCTTAATGGAGTTATCTTTTACCTCTCCTTGATAGAGTTACCATTCTCATTCTCATTCTCATTCCCTAAGTGTTTAGAATGGAGTTACTGGTCCAGAAAATTTTTATTTCGCTGATTTCTCACTACAAAAAAAAATTTGTATTGATACGTAATATTTCATCACAATAACACATATTTCGTCACAATATAATAATATTGTTACGAATTTGTGATAATTTATAAATAGTTGCAATACAAGTGTCACAAATATTAGTAACAAAAACATCATAATATACTTGTGACAAATCAATTTAGTAAAATTTTTGTCACAAATCGTAGTAAAGTCATAATGATTCGTAACAAACACAATTTGTAATAAAAATGTATATAAAACGACACAAATTATTACTAATATTTATAATCAAATACAATTGTTACAATAGGTTAATTTTTTATAATGTCTATAGTGAACTCTTATATGTGTCAATTTTTTATATCTAGTTTTTATATAGTTTATTAAGTTGGATATATTTGCAACTTTTTTTTAGCCTAAACTCAAGATAGTTAATAGTTTAGATTGTGCATTAAATTAGAGATTACGATTTCTTTTCCTAAGCTAATACTATTACTTGCCTTTCCTAAGCTAATGGTAATTGCCTTTTAATAGCGTTTCTTGGGTTTTCAAAGTTAAAATATGTTAGACAATTGGTTAGAGACTCTTCAATTCAATCAGTTTTTTGTTACCCGAGATTGCCGGAATTTCTAGTAACTGGTAAAAATGAGATTGGTTGAGTGATAATTGTCTAATTTATACGTTTTAGACATAGCTCGTGAACAAATAAGTTTCGTTAAGAGAATTGGTTATCCGGTGATGAACAATTCATCAAAATTGGGCTCTTGTGCGACGGAAACAAGTGTCAAATTTTCCTGAATTTCCTCATTAGTGATAAGATAACAAAATTCTAGTTGTATTGAACACAACGTTGATATATTGTGTCTTGCGACTGTTTTGACGCAAATCTACTTCCATAAAATTTGCTCGTAAGTTTATAACAATTTTGAAATACTCTTATGTATGAGTTCAGAAACCTGAAGTTAAAAATGTCCATAACATAGACAAAAACAGTGTTGAGCTAATTAAGAGAATAACATTGATGTTTGCTTTCAAACACACAATTAAATTAACAAATGCAAACTATCATTGCAAGCACTTGAGATTCGAATATACAAGGAATCTAGAATTACTACAATAAGACTATAAAATTTTCACTTAAGCTAAAGCAATCCAAAGAGAGTGAAATTAAACTACTACTATTACTAATCTTCAAACAAAGATCAAACAAAGTATTAACTAAACAACTTCAAACCAAAGAAACACTTAAACAAAAACAGAACGATGAAGAAACAAAGACAATTAGACGAAGACGAATGGCTTTGGGCAAGCCAATTGATTCAAGGGAAGGACAACTAATTGATGATGCAAAAGAAACCATTTAGCTCACACTAGGACATGAGACACTCAAATAGACTATTCCATTTCCACGGCACTAATCTTTTTATTTACCCAAGAATCTGGCTAAACTTCCATTTGCAAATTCAAAGGTCAAGTAGCACTACAATCAAGATCACTAAGTCCACTAAACACCCTAACTTAATTTTTCAATGGCTAGAGAAGGTTAGCTCACAAATAGGTCTCTCGAGAATTTTTACAATCACCTTCCGGGCAAAAAATATCCTAACATCTCTTTTCAAGTGATTAAGTTGAATCTAGAATTAAGAATACCTAATATGAAAGAATATATAATCCTAAGCATCAAAAATGATTAACTCAATGCTAAGATCTATGAAGCCTCAAACCACTTATCAACTATTCAGACATCATGGCAATGGAACACAAAACAAAAGATGAAAGATAGACATAATAAAAAGAGAAGAGGTAAGATAAAGAGATTTCCGATTGATTCAAAAGAATGATCTAAAGATGATCATCCAAAGGAGTCTCAAGTATTCTCTCCAACACTCACTCTCCAAATGTGTTCTAAGTGACTGGAAATTAAAAGAGTGATGTTTTAGACCCTTAAACAGGTTTTTGAGTTTAAAAACAAAACCGGGTCAACACAGGACAAACAAGGTCGGATTAAATAAAGAGAAGTGCGTTTGTTTCTTTCATCAACCTCAGTATCGACCAACATTTTGGATTAGAGTAATTTTTTGTGCGTCTGTGCAGAAATGTCGACCTCAATATCGACCAAAGTGCCCAATATTTTTGACATCTTCAGTTTGTGCAATTCTATCGACCGGGACATCGAGCAGGAGGTCGATAATATGATGGAGAGGGTTTTCTTCATTGATCCAATTCATCTTTACTCCATCATTAAGCCTCTTTATCCACCTTCGAGTTCCAAATCCCTCTAAGTAGCTCAAAATCACCTAAAATGACTCAAAATGAGAAAATATGCGACTTGATCTATCTAAGTCTCTTAAATGCAAAATCAAAGAAAACTTATGTTAAAATGAATGAATTGACTCTAACAATGAAAAAGGACCAAGACATGTATGAATGCTTATGTAAACATGATGCATATCAAACATAAAACCTTTACTATTTACAATCTTAACCTTTTAATTAATTGTGCTCAAAATTAAAAACAAAATAGTTTAACTTATGTGGATGAGAGAGACTTGAAAATCTCTCTTCTTAGAATTGTGTTATACTATATTCTCTCTTCTTAGAGTTGTGTTATACAATATTGTATATAGCTACTATATAATATAAAACAGATAGTACAGAACAATATATATATATATATATATATTTATCAATATGATATATAAGAATAAGGAAATGGAGAAAAAGAAAGAGAAGGATACTAAGAAATAGAAGGAGAATGGAAAGAAAAGAAAAAGTAAAAGGAAGATGATGAAAAGGAAGCGGAGATGAAGGAAGAAAAGAATAATGAAAAGAGAGAGAGAGGAGGAAGAATAGGGGAAAGAGTTGGAAGAGAATTAAAAGTATGAGGAAGATAAGACAACGGAGGAGGAAAAATAGAAGAACAAATAAGTTAAATTTGATGAGATGTTTCCAAAAAATATATATAAATTTATGATATTATAAGAAAATAAATATTTTATATCAAATGACATTATATATATATATATTAATTTCCTATATAAAATTAGTTTATAACATATTCATTTTTTTGTAAAAAAATTATTTAGTTTCAAAAAATTTAAGTCTTAGTAAATGTAGAAAAAAAATCTATGGTTTTTTTAAAAAAAATTGAACTTTGATTCAGTTTTTTTGTTTATCTATGAAAAGTTATATTGTAAATAGATTTAGAGGAAGGAAGAAGAAGAAAAAATTTAAAATTAAGAGTATAATAGCAAATATTAAATAAAATATGCTATATATTGGTTTCTTAAGTTTTTGGCTATTGAGTAAATCATAGATCATTTTTTTGGTAAATTTTCTGGTCGTATTCTATCAATAGAAACTGTACATACAAAACAAAATAAATTATTACGGATATGACATATAATTATGTAATGTGTATTACCGTTTCTACTCTCACTTGTATCTATATAAGCACTTGTACACATCAATAATAATCAAACAATTCTATTCTCTAAACCTAGATTTCATATGGTATCAGAGCAAAGATTCATAAACCTAATTTTCTAAACATAACGCCGTCTCTCTTCTCCCTCTCATGACCTCCCTTCGAGTTTTCTTCTTCTTCTACACGGCTTCTCAGTCTACCCTTCCCTTCTACAAGGTGAATACATCATCCTTATCTACATCAGAGATTACTTCTTCTCCTTATTTTCTATCTACGTCGGATCATCCACACCATGTGTTGACTTCGTTTCTTCTAACTGGTGCCAACAATTATGAGAAGTGGGCTAAGCTAGCTCGCAAAAGCCTTCAGGCCAAGCAAAAATCGGGGTTCATTGATGGATCTCTTTTGCAACCATCAAGTGATTCTCCAGACTACTCTTGATGGGTACAAACCAATTCAATGCTCGTAGGTTGGTTGTATTCAAGTCTTGATCCTCAGGTTCAAAAGGCTATCTCCTTTGTTGACAACGCCAAGCTTTTTTGGGATAATCTCAAAACTTGTTACTCCATCGGTAATGCTTCTAGGGTTCATCAACTTAAAGCTTCTCTTGCGAGTTGTACACAAGGTGGATCGGACATTGCTGAGTATTTTGGGAAACTTAAGATGATATGGGATGACTTGGACGATTTTGAACCTCTTATCCAATGTTGCTGCAGTAATTCTTCTTGTCCACAAGGTCTAAAGAAAAATCAATGTCAAGAACATGAGCGTATTCATCAGTTTTTGATGGGTCTCGAAGCACCTCACTTTGGTATAGTTCGGACTAATCTTCTAAGCCATTTGAATCAAGACAATTCTCTTAGTCTTGATCAAGTCTATTCTGAGATCATCTCTGAAGAACATTATCTCACTATTGCGCGATCTAAGGAAGAGCGATTGGATGCAGTTGGATTCGTAGTTCGGAGTGGTGTTCAAGCTATTGCTGCCGTCACTCGTTCTCCTTCTTCTGGTCTTTGTACACATTGTGATCGACCGAATCATAGTGTTGACACATGTTTCCAACTGCACGGCTTACCTGATTGGTGGGTTAAGAAATATGGAGACCAGCTTGTCGCACTAATTCTTCACGAGGTCGTGGTAAGAGCTCTACACAAGGACGAGGCCATGGTCGTGGTGGTTCCGCTTGTGCAAACAATGCTCAGGTTCAAGGTGATCCACCGGAGCAGTCTGACATTCCATGGTCTGCTCTCATCAATCTTCTGAAATTGGATTATTCTAACCAAGAGAAGTTGTCTGGTAAGACTGACTGTGTGGATTTTTTACCCGACTCTAGAGCCTCTCATCACATGACGAGTGACTTTGATTTACTTACTAATGTTTACGATATTCCTCGGAGTGTTATAGTTTTGCCCAATGGCAAACACACTTATGCCACTCGTGAAGGCTCCCTTGTACTTGCAGACAACATTACTCTGCATCGTGTGTTGTTTGTTGATGATTTATCTAGCACACTCATATCTCTTGCTCGTATGCTTCGTGATATATCTTGCTTTGCTATTTTCATTGACAAACTTTGCTTACTACAGGACCGCACTACAAAGATGGTAACTGGAGCATATGTTCTTAGAGATGGGATTTATCTACTTTAGACGGTTTTGATTCTTCTGCTAGTGATTTAAAGGATTTTTGTGACATTTGTTTAAAAGCTAAGCAAACTCGGACACCTTTTTCTGCCAGTTCTAATAAAGCTGATAAAAGTTTCTCTTTGATTCACTGTGATGTCTGAGGACCTTACCAACAAGCTTCTACTTGCGGAGCACACTATTTTCTAACTATTGTAGATGATCACTCACGTGCTGTTTGGACTCACTTGCTTCTTGCTAAGAGTGAAGTCACTGTCATTCTCAAACGATTTACAATGGCCAAGTGACAATTTAACAAAGACATAAAAACCGTTCGTAGTGACAATGACAGCAAGTTTCTTTGTCTCAAACAATTCTTTCTTGACAACGGCATTATACATTAGACTTCTTGCATTTACACACCACAACAAAACGGACATGTGGAACGCAAGCATCATCACATTCTGAATATGGCTCGGTCTTTATTGTTCTAAGCAAACTTACCGGTCAAGTTTTAGGGAGAAAGTGTACTTACTGCGGCATATCTCATCAATCGAGCACCTACTCCTCTTCTCAACAACAAATCCCCGTATGAGATTCTACATTCTTCTCCACCGTCTTATGCTCATCTTTGTGTCTTTGGTAGCTTATGCTTCGCTAAGAAGCTTAGTGCAAATCGTGATAAGTTTCACACTCAAAGCCGGAAATGCATGTTCATTGGGTACTCATCTACACAGAAAGTTTGGCGGGTTTATGATCTAGAGGCAGCTGATATTTTTGTCTCTCGAGATGTAGCCTTTAATGAAATCGAGTTCCCTTATACTGAAATAGTTTCTCCTTTGCCTCCTTCACCTCCTTCACCTCCTAGTCCGCCAGGTACTCTAGTTTCCGCGGATGATGTTCTTGTTACTACACCTCCGATCATTGAAGCCAGGGGGAGTCCGTCCTCTCCTCCACCATCTCCGGTTGACACATCTCCTGTTTCACAACCTTCACTTGACCTTGGTACAGAACCTCTTGGTCGTGGTCTCCGAAACAAAAGGCCATCGGTACTACTTGCACCCTATGTCACTAATGCTATCCATGTCGATACATCCCCTCTCTCTCTCTTTCTACTTGTTCCTCCTCATCATCTTCAGGTATGTGTTCTCATCCTTTAGCAAATGTTTTGTCTAGTGACAGGTTCTCCAAATCACATCAAATATTCTTGGCCGCCCTTGACATGATTGAAGAACCTGTTACCTATAAGCAAGCAATTTGTATTAAAGAATGGTGTGATGCTATGAGCAAGGAGGTTGCAGCTCTAGAAGAAAACGAGACTTGGACACTTGTAACTCTCCCTCACGGATGTAAAGAACTTGGCTCGAAATGGGTTTATTGCATCAAGTTCAAGGCCGATGGTTCACTTGAGCGTTGCAAAGCTCGCCTTGTTGCTTTGGGTAATCATCAAAAGGAAGGGGTTGATTTCTTAGAAACATTTGCACATGTGGTTAAGATGCAAACGGTACTTCTTCTCCTCAAAATGGCTGCGGATAAAGATTGGGAAATTCATCAGATGGATGTCCATAATGCTTTCTTACACGGTGACATCGATGAGGAAATTTATATGAAACCTCCATCTGGACTTCTCACAACGAATCCTAACATGGTTTGTAAGCTTATAAAGTCTATTTATGGTCTTCGTCAGGCACCTAGATGTTGGTTCTCCAAACTCTCTACAGCACTGTTGGATTACGGGTTCACACAATCTTCTAAGGATTATTCGTTCTTTGCATACAATGTCGACGGAGTTATCCTTCATGTCCTCGTCTATGTTGATGATTTAATAATTTTTGGAAACGTGCCATCAGTCATTGCTGCCTTCAAGGCCTATTGGAGTGATTGTTTCAAGATGAAGGATTTAGGTCCTCTCAAATATTTCTTGGTATTGAGGTTGCTCGGAGTTCCTAAGGTATTTATCTCTCTCAGCGCAAGTATTGTTTGGATATTATTGACGAATGTGGTCTTCTAGGATCTAAACTGGCAGATACTCCCATTGTACAACACAATAATCTTGCCAAGTCCACAAGCCACCATGTGCAGACCCTTCTCAATATCATCGTTTACTCGGTAGATTGGTGTACCTCACACATACTCGACCCGACATTACCTACGCTGTTAACTTCCTCACACAATTTATGAAAACGCCTCTTGATGATCATTGGGAAGCAGCTACTCGTCTTGTTCGCTACCTCAAGTCATCGCCTGGACAAGGTATTCTACTATCTTTTCAAGCCATACTCCAAGTTACAACACATTGTGACTCTGATTTCAACACTTGTCCGATCACACATAAGTCCGTTACTGGCTACTTGGTAATGATTGGTTCTTCACCTATTCGATGGAAATCGAAGAAACAATCTCGAGTATCTCTTTCTTCTGCTGAAGCCGAGTATCGCGCAATGACAATGACAGCAACATAGTTACTTTGGGTCAAGGATGTTCTTCGCCATATTGGTATTGTTCATGATACACCAATGAATCTTGTTTGTGACAGTCAAGCGGCTCTTCACATCGCTTCCAACCTGGTCTTTCTTGAAAGAACCAAACATATTGAGAGTGATTGTCACTTTATCCGGGATGAAATTTCTGCTGGCAATATTTCGACTTCTCATGTTCCTACACTCGAATAAGTGGCTGATATCTTCACCGCTTTGAGTCATAATCAGTTTCTATATCTACAGTCCAAGCTGGGTGTTCTTGATTTATACTCTCCATCTTGAAGGAGAGTATTAGGGTATGACATATAATTATGTAAAGTGTATTACCATCTCTACCCTCACTTATATCTATATAAATACTTGTACACATCAATAAATAATCAAGCAATTCCATTCTCTAAACCTAGATTTCATATAAATCATATATATGTAAAGCCACAAAGTAAAGACATCCATGTGGTAAGTTTGGCAGGTTTCACTCGTAAAGTCTTGGTAGTCGAACCAATGATATAGAAGACGACAATTTAACAAGTGGTGGTAGTATGCAATAATTTTTTTTTTTTGATAATAAAAATATTTTTTCTTGAGAGACTATTTCTTTATCTTCTTTTTGATAAATAAAGATATATATATATATATATATATACTAGATGATATCTTGTGCTATGTAAATGTTAAGTAATATATTTTTTTTATTTAATATTTTTTGGTTTGATTTCTATGTGCAAATTAATTAATTAATTAATTGTATATATATATATATATTTGATATATTAAAAATAAATTTATAGTATTCATCGGTGTTGTACACGAAATATATTTTTTATCACTATTTACTTAATTCACCAGTAAATTAGTTTTATAAAATATCAAAGACATATACGTATCTCTAAATACTTTTATTTTGCAAAATTGCAAAACAATTATGGGTTGGAAGGCAAACCCTTTTTTGGTTTTTTCTTCACTAATTTCAGCATATTTTCCCCACAACACACAAATTACCCTAAGATTTTTGTATAAAATAAAACAAAAAAATTATAGTGTCAAATTTTTTAAACAATAATAAAACGTTTTTTGGAATAAAAAAACAATATAACTTAACTTACTCAGTATTGCGAAGGGTAATACTAAGTTGTTTAGTTTGTTTTCCATTCACTTTAGAGTTTCAGTAGGGCTGACACGAATTAAGTGTCCAATGATATCTAATAAAATAAAGAAATCACGAAAATATTAACATTCAACTCGAAAAATATAAAATATTTATTTAAGAATACTATTTACTTACCTATAAGATAGATATCTTTAAGACACTTATTAAGTAATTCATTGTAATCAACAAATTTTAACCCCAAAACCGACTCTGGTAGAGGATCAGTTGACTTAATCGATGTTGTGTATACAAAGGAGACTTTGTATTTATGAGTAGTTGTACGATAAGTTCCGCTTGCAAGAGAAACTTGTAGGTTTGTAATGATTTTTGTAGTCCCTTGTTCAAAAGGTTTTTTGAATTTGGAAATCAGTTATTTTTCACATTACAATGAATTTTATCATCCTAAAAAAAAATTAATCAATTAGAAAATATTTTAACTATTATAAAATATACAAATGAATAAAATATTAAGAACATACCTTAGAATCACAAAGAAGCATATCAATAATTTGACCAAACTCTTTAGTATATACTTTCCAGAGCCTTAAAATCTTAACTTTAATTCTCCAATTTTCTTTGCAGGGTTTCAATGAAGAAATTTCAGAGAAAGACATGATTAAAAGAATCAAAAATCGAGAAAATAAGACTTGTCAAAAAAAAATTTGAATCGTTTGAGAATTGTGATAAATGTCCTAGGTGGGTCGAGTCTTAAGTAGATGTTGTTTATTAGTTTTTCTATTAGGATTAGGAGGATTGTTTTTAATAAATATCGATTAGGATAAGGATATAATTATGATAATCTCGTAGGATAGGGATATAATTATTATAATCTCGTAGGCGAGATAATCTCTTATAATTAATAGTATGCGAGATCTAAGATAATCTCGTAGGCGAGTTAATCTCTTATAATTAATTAGTTAATAATTTAATCTAGATAATAATAATTAATTAATTAGTTATAAAATCTTATGAGAATATAATTGTGTGACAAATATTATGTGATAATATTTCTTAGTAACAATACAACCTACTCCAAAACAGACAATATAACACGATATTTAAGTTAGTGCACATTATTTTTGTACCGTTTGTATTAGTTCTATTAGTAGATTATTTGCGAATGATACGTTTATTTTCTTACCAATTGGTAATTCGTTTGAAACCGACGGTTAAAACAATCATTTGAAAACACCATTTCAAACAGTGGTCTTAATTTATGAATGATCATTTGAAAATTATTTTCAAATAGACCTATTTATGTTATATGAATGGTAAGTGCCACGTCATACAAAACGTACCAACCTGAGTTTACCATTCAAGCCCTTATAAAGATAGAACAAGTGTACTTCAAGTAGCTCGGCTCGGTTTTCTTTTGTATTGTACCTTGTTGCACACGTCAAGTGTACTTCTAATTGAAAATTTCTTTTGATGGCAAAAAAAAGATAGAACAAAATTAGAATGAAATGAAACCGATAATAATAACATTTAAGTAAAACAAGAGGTCCCGCTTCATTTATTTTGCTATGTTTATTGGAAACTGAAAGTTTTATTTTTATTACAAGATTTGCATGATAAATCTAAGACAACGATTTTTATTCATTTCATAACAGAACGAGTTTAGCTTCTACAGATAAAGATTCGAATTGGACAACCTCGGGACAGGCACAGCAACAAGAGGGGTTTTTAGCTTCATGATAATCCCAAACTTCTCTTTCACTTCCAACACTTGTCCTTCTGGAACTTTCCAATCGAACGAATGCAAAAGTGTCGCGAGGGTGTACAAGTACATCCTCTCGGCGAGTGCTACACCAGCACACATTCTCCGGCCGGATCCAAACGGAAGATAGTTAAAATCCGTTCCAGTAAAATCATAAGATTTATTATCAAGAAATCGCTCGGGACGAAACTCTGTAGGATTCTCCCAAACCTTTGGGTCTCTTTGTATAGACCAAACATTGACGAAGATCTTAGTGTCTTTTGGGATGGTGTAGCCTCCAACAACTGTGGTTTCACTCGGATAATGAGGGATTAGCAAAGGGACTGTTGGATAGAGTCTAAGAGTTTCTTTCATAATAGCCAACATGTAAGGAAGTTTAGGGATGTGTGATTCTTCAACAATGTTATCTTTGCCTACAACTTCGTCTAGTTCTTGTTGCGCTCTCTTCATAATTTCCGGATTGCTTATTAGATTGGCCATTGAAAACTCCATTGTATTAGATGATGTCTCCGAACCAGCAACCACCATATCCTTAACATATATAATAAACAAAAACACATATTGATCAAATTACTTTTCATGAACAGTAATCTGGTATCTTACTTGTAGACCTATATCCAACGTCAATAAATCCATAATTCATTCTTTTTCGTAACTAAAGTAAGATTGCAACGATTAACAAAACCTCATTCAATTTCTTCAAATGTATACTTAGGCTTTTCACATTCTACTAAGCTACCACCTTGTGGTATTCTTAGTCATTTCACACACCACTAATATGTTATTTCATTTTTTTCGTCAGAATCTTGGGGTTATGTTATCCTCTAACTTTTATATTTATATTCTAAAACTATGAAAATTTAAAGTCATGAATTACCGTGAGTACTGCTTTGACATGATTGAGCGTAATGGGAATCTCCGAGTCACTTTCTTGGATCTTTAACTTCATCAAATGTTGCAATAAGTCTTTGCATTCATTATCTATTTCTCTTAGTTTTTGCACCTGCTCCAAGGGTCCATCGAATAACGCATAGAGCTGTCGAGCACACACAACCATCTTCTTCTCAAGCCCTTGAAGATCGAATCTCGCTAACCACGGAAAAAAATCTGAAACATTAGGCGCACCTAAAAGCCTATTCATCTCAGAAATCACTCCTTTAAATTCTGCTCCAACACTCTTCATTTCCTCTGCTTTCACGGTACCTCCCCATAACATATTTATCGTTAGATTTATCATTGTTAAAAACAATTGCTCTCCAACGTTCACCGGTAATGCTTCTTGACTTTGTTGGTACAAAAATCTCGTTCTTTCGCGGACTTCTTTGCGTCGAAGCTCGTAGAAGGAATCCAAATTTTTGCGGCTTAGAAGTTTAAGAACGCAAAGTTTTCTAAGCATTCTCCACTCGGCACAATATGGTAACAAGAGGAGGCCACGACCACCAAAGGTAGCAGCTCGGCCTGTGAGAGGGACGTCATGGCTTGCGAAATTAATGTCTTGGTCTTTAAACATCTCTCGAACTAGTGATGGAGAATTCACCACAACGGCTAGTTTTGTCCCAAGATTGAGTTTGAATATTGGACCGTAACTTTGAGCTAGGTTTGTGAAGTAAGTGTGAAGGTTCGGGTCGAGAAACGGAAGGTTTCCAACGATAGGTAACCCTCGAGGACCAGGCGGTAGAGGCGTTTTTGGGGAGCGTTTGAAAAGGTACCATATAATAGAGAAGATAGCAATGAGAATAAGAATTGTGTAAGAATTGAGATTGTCGTAGTGCAGGAGATTTGAAATAGGGGACATTGTGGCTTCAAAGAAGTAATTATGCGATATAAGAGAAAAGTGTTTGTCGATATTGTTTACGTCTCATCAACGTTGGTACTATATATAGTAATAATTTTGTAACAGGATATTAGGCAAAATGAGTCAAGAAAAGAGCACTTTTTAGCCGATATGATACGTTAGAGAAATGGGATTCATTTGCACTTACAATTGAAACATTTGGTCGTCATGGGCGTTGAAATAGTCAAATGTCAAAGATTAAAGTCGTTAGACTTTTGTCTAGTCTCCACACATCCCAATAAATAAATAATTTTATTACCATATCACTTGCTTTATTATTACCATCAGTAAAACATTAAGTACATAGTTTTGCATGATCGCGATTCGCGAACACAAACATCACATAAACTGATTTCGAACTATCACAATTCAAATCTAAAGTGACCAGATAAACAATAAAACAAAGGCTGCAATGGATAATCTAAACGACGATGGCAAAAAGCCCTAGAAACCAACTCAGTCCAATTAACTTGAAAGCCAAAAAAAAAAAAACTTGAAAGCCAAAAAACCTAAAACAATAAAGACCATCACACCCAATTCTCATCTTCATAATTAGGTCTTATAAAATGCAACAAATAATTAGAAAATATATACTCTCTCCATTTCAATTTAAACGATGTTTTGAGGAAAAAAATTTTGTTTCAAATTATTTGATGTTTTCAACTTTCAATGTAAAATGAATTGTAATTTTATGTGTTTTGACTATTTATATTCTGTAAATTGATTTCTAATTGGTTAGAAAATTACTAAATGTACTGAAATACAATATTTTTTTATTAGAAAATCAAAAATTAAATGATTCCTTAATTTATGTGTAAAAGTTTTAAACATCATTTATTATAAAACAGATAGAATATATTTTTTCTTAATTTAAATAAAATGACAACATCGCAGGTCAATTTTGAGTTATCCGTTTCAGAAATAACTAGGTAATGGCGTGGACAAATTCAAAAATGGTATGATTTTTCAAGAATTTGATGAACAACTTTGCAATTTCCGATGTACTATATTGGTTGACAATATTGCAATCCATAATTAATGTACAATTTATTTTGTTGGACAAAGGCTTTAAACTTATTGTACAAGTTAGAATTTTTAGTGGATGATGTTGAAATTTTTTCTTGGGAGACTATTGTATTATTATTACAATTTCCGATGTACTATATTACTCCCTCCGTTTTATAATACTTTATTCTAGCCTAAATTTTTTGTTTCATTTTAGTTGTCATTCTCATTTCCCAATGTAATTTTTGATATAAAGATTATCTCATTTGCCCCTAATTAAATGAATAAAATATTAAATGGTTTAGAATTCTAATAGTCAAATAAGAGCATAATAGGACATTCGCCTATTTTCTTAATGTGTGCCAAACTCTAAAATAACAACTAATATGAAACGGAAGGAATACATTTTTTTTCTATTTGTAATTTTAATTATGGTGGTAGAGGATGACACGATCCGTTATTGTAATTGTATACGTATATTGACTTTTACTTTTACCAAAGCAATCTTGTATCGTTTGTATCGATGGTCCTAGCCTTTTTCTGGGTAAGAACTAAGAAGTCATGATCAAATTAATTGGGCAAATGACTACAACAACGCGGTCATGTTCGTCTTCCTGTTGACCGTATATTTTATCAATTTGAGCAAAATTCGCATTCATTAAGATGACGTTTAAAAGATGATAATATGTTCTTAGAGACTTAGAGTAGATTAGGTTAATAGTGCAAAATGACTAGAAGAAATCAGAAACTCTCTTACACATGTACCATAATCTTATAAACTATCTACAAAGAAGACAAATAATCTTATAAACTTATTTTTTTTGGCTTAGACTATCATTATTGCAAGGTTCTTAAAGGTTTCTTAATAATATAAAAATATAAAAGTTCTGAAAAATAAAAAAAAAGTGGCGGAAAAAACAAGGATCGTTTCTTATATTAGAAACTTTAGAATTGGGTTTCTT
>OVBA01001276.1:0-46593 GCA_900406435.1 Lepidium aucheri
TGGTTCAGGTTGAGATTCCCTCGCGATGGATAAGTCAAGGCGGACGACTGAAGCTTCATTCTGTTAGTGAACTGAGTGATCCTCGCTAGCGAACCGCGAGGTAGCGGTCCAAGTGTTGAGCAACTTCTTTTCCTTAGCAGCTTGTTCCGATATTTTAGCTCCATTTTATGCTCCTTTTTGCTCNTGGACCTAAATGCAAGGAAAACTAGCTAAACGGATACAAAAATAACCTAAAATAGTACTCTAAAATCGTTAAAAATCACACTTATCAGTATATCCACTGCTTCATTTTCTGTATCCATAAATGGGGATCTAGATGGCTTCTTTACCAGTTCCAGAGGAGTTCGCCAAGGCTGTGCCCTTTCTCCTTATCTCTATGTCATTGCTAATAACGTATTAACTAAGATGCTGAATCATGCTGCTGCTTCTTCTAAATTTGGATATCACCCTCAGTGTGCAGCTATCCAACTCACTCATCTTAGTTTTGCGGACGACATACTGATATTTTCAGATGGTTCTGATCATTCCATAAATGGAGTCTTGCAGGTGATGAATGACTTTGTTCTTTATCTGGTCTTCAAGTTAATCTTTCTAAGTCTTCTATCTTCCTCGGTGGAAAGGTTTCTCCTATTGCTGTCTCACTCATTAGTTCCTCCGATATCACCTTAGATGCTCTACCCATAAGGTACCTTGGGCTCCCTCTTAGTACTAAATCATTGTCTAAGACTGATTATGAGCCTTTAATCAACAGGATCAGATCCCACATGATGGGCTGGGCTACCAAATCCCTCTCATATGCTGGTAGAGTTCAGCTCATTAAGTCGGTTATCTTTGGTATTACCAACTTCTGGTTTTCTATTTTCCAGTTGCCGAGTAGATATGTCAAGAAGATTGAAAGTCTTTGCGCAGATTTTCTTTGGTCAGGGAATCCCATTGATTCTCATAAGGCTAAAATCTGTTGGAGTGACATTTGCTTACCTTTTTCTGAAGGAGGTTTAGGAATCCGGAATTTAAAGACAAGCTCTCGTGTCTTTGCTTTTCACTTGATTTGGCGCATTGTTTCCCGATCTAACTCATTGTGGGTGCATTGGACTCATCATTATCTACTTTGATATTCTTCTTTCTGGGATGCTAGGGCTGATAGTGGATTATGGTTTGGAGAAAGCTTCTCAAGCTGAGATCTGAAGCTTATAATTTCATCAAAGTAGATATTCACTCTGGCAATGAAACTTTTTTCTGGACTAATAGTTGGTGTTCAGCTGACAATCTTCTTCTTGCTTTTGGAGAACCGGGTACAAGATATTTAGGCATAAACAAATCAGCCTCTTTTTCTGCAGCATATGCCAATTCGGCTTGGCTTACTAGTTCAGTGGTTGAAAGACGTTTCCCAACTATCAGTCTGGCTCTTTGTTCTGAACCTCCCCCTTCTTCTTAAGCTGGTTGTGATTCTTTTCTTGTGGCGTTATTTCTCTAATGAATATCGTCCCAATTTCTCTGCTCTTGAGACTTGGAAACAGATCAGACCTCGTGGGACACCTGTTTCTTGGCATAAGATTGTATGGTTTTCTCAATCAGTTCCTCGTTTCTCATTTATCACATGGCTTGCTTTTCATGATCGGCTTTCTACTGATAGTCGTATGCGGTTATGGGGACATGATCAACATTGTATGCTATGTGGTGCTCAGGATGAATCTCGGGATCATTTGTTCTTCACTTGTGACTACAGCCATCAGATCTGGTTAGAGTTCTATCGTCAGCTACTCCATCCTAATGCTAACTCTGACTGGCCTTCCATGGTATCCGTCCTCTCATCTCATTCTTTAGGAGTAATGGACAATGTCCTCATTAAGATGATTTTCCAAACTTCTATCCACTACATCTGCAGAGAACGAAATACATGTATTCATGGAAGAATTTGGACTAATACTTCTGGTGTTATTCGTATCATTGACAAGACGGTCCGAAACCGGATTTCTTCATTGGAATATAAGGTCCCTCATAGATTAGAAGGGATCCTTCGGAGATGGTTCGAGATTAGACAACACTAAACATTCTTTTCTTTGATTATTTGTTGATTCTTTTGCTGTAAATAACTCTCTTTTGTTGAAGCAATAAATTTGAAATTTCAACAAAAAAAAAAGAAGTTTGAAGCGAGAGAGAGCAAGCTGTTGTATTGCTAATGATCAATGAGTTAAAAGGGTTCACTGTGAGGTCAGAGAGTCACTGTGAAACAGATGCCATACATATAGCCTTCATTACCCTATGGACACTTGACACATGTCTACTTGTTTATTGCCAAGGATTCTAGCAATGCAAATCTGGTAAGGAGGAGACGAATTGTCATTTTGCGTTTCTTCACACAAGTAAAAAGTACCCTAACAACTACGGGGTACATGATCACACTCCTTTGTTGTGAAGCTTAGAAGAGCTGACGGTGGGACTTGTTTGAGTGGGCTTCTCTTGATATTCAGAATACTATCTAAATGAATAATATATTAGTTCAATGCACTTTACCAAAAAATTACCATGTGTCGCCAGCTGTGTTTGATTTGGCTGATTGCTTTTGATAAGATGTTAGAACAAGATGATGTGTATACAATGCAAGCATGAACCAATTCACTGATCCGGTGAATTAGAAAGAAGTTAAATTCACAAAGTTGTTGAAATATAAAAGTCAATATACCAAGTATGCACGGTTGACATTTGATTCACAAATAAGAGTAACGAAACGAGCTTTTATATTGCCAGTGTTGATCTTTACTTTTCAGTGTTATCAAAGTTTAAAGATCTATAATAACATCAATTGGAGAAGAGCCTTTGTCAACAACAAAGTTCTTCACGTACTTATTCTCCGAAGTAACAAGTTCCACTGTGTAACTCCCATGATAACCTTTAAACTCAAATCCTTCTTCATCCTCAATTACTCCTTCCACAAAAGTTAACCATTCACGTTTGATCTCAAGAAACCTTTTCCCAGCTTCATTAATCTCACCATCCGCATTTACCAAATGTGCATGCTCTCTGCTCATAAACAACTCCCAAAATCCCCAAAGCATAATTCCTTCAACTGCTGGATGTGCAAACGCTTCCCATAGCATCACCTCAAGATCATCTCCTCTTATGTGTTCGTTTATTGACGACACATCAAGCTCTGTGAACCAGATCGGTAACCCGAGTGTGCTTAGCTTGTCTAAAGCAGAACGAACAATGTGACCGACAGGATTGGCTATATGACCTTGAATCCCAATTCCTCCTACAGGAGCACCCATTTTTTGCAGCTTGTGGACGAGTTTTATGTACTTCTCCGGGGATGACCTTGAGTCAAATCCGTCTTCTATGTGGTACTCATTCAGAAACAGAGTAGCTAATGGGTCTAACTCGTGTGCGGTGGTAAACATTTTTGCTCTTGCATCAGAGCCTAGTCGTTCTTGATAGAAAGATCCGTGAAGCATTTCATTGTTCACATCAAAGTGTCTAAATTTCCCGTTGTAACGGGTAAGAAGATCTGTTACGCGGTTCTCAACAGCAACTTCTAGCTCGGAACCGCTCAGCTGTTGGACCCACGGTTGAATGGCAGACTCGACCTCCCAGAATATGCAATGGCCTCGGGTTTCTATGTTGTACTTTTCGCAGAATCCAAGCATCTCATCTGCATCCCGGTAGTTGAACTTTCCTTGCTCTGGCTCTGTCCAGCACCATTTTAGCTCATTATTAAACACTGCCCAGCTGAAATGATTAAGAAAGAAATCGACAAAGTCTTCATTATCTATATTGCTCCGACTAATGCATGACCCGAGTGGAAAACTGTTACGCGTCTGTCTGATCTTCACTGTTGCACCAGACAATTCACTAGGATTTACACCTGAGAATTTGAGGCGAGCATTGCGTTTACGAACCTGCGTAACAGAGAAAGAAAATTTGTACAAAGTGAAGATAAAATTTTCGTCGAAATACTGTTATGAGTAATATGTTTCGTAGGTTACCGCATCAGCTTGTCCTCTGAGATAACTCAACCGTGCTCTATGATCAACAGCGAAAATCTGGAGACCTGCCACCATAAGATCTACACCAGGAGACGGGCCCTGGACATGAAGCATAATTTCTTTCGCTTGCTTCTCGATCCTAAACGAACCCACAACTTCATGCCAATCGCCATCATTGACCTCAATTTTTCCTCCATTAACCCATTTACCATCAACACCGAGTGCGATATTTACGTCCTGTGGACAGGTAAGTCCTCCTGAACCAATTTTAACCCAAGCTGAGACTTGGTATGTCAGAAACAATTTCACTTTATCAGTTATCATCTGAGCAGGACCCATCCATGTTTCAGTTCTGTTTGTTGCAAGCAAATATTTTCCAGATAGATATCCATGTGTTGTTCTAAGTGAGTCCCTCGCCAGCGGAGGTGTTATCCTAGGAGAACCTTCTCCAGCTCTTAAATTGCAGTTTCCAAGGGGGAACCAACCTTCTATCGTACCATCGCTTAGGTGGCTATTCAAAACTATGTTCATCCCAAAAGCATGACTCTGTAAAAAAATAAAAACAGTATATAGTATACTAAACACGAGGAGAAGGTAAATGAATGTTTAAAAAGCAAGAAACTTTATATCACTAACCTGAATAGATGGTCGTCTTGACAGAGTGATTTTCTCCGCAGGCTTTATAACGAAATGATCAACAAAAACATCAATCCCTGGTGGTGGTCCTTCAATGTAAACAACTGCTCTAGCTGGAGATCCATTCAAGAGGAACGTTCCTTTTAACTGTACCCAATCATCATGTTGTGCCTGAACACTTGAAAAAGGGAACAAACGCTCGTAAATTTTTTCGTATCAGACATTACATATAAGGAAAGCTTAACACTTACAGAAAAACTTGGTAAGAATAAAAGTTGTCATAGGGAGAGTCTCACCTGGAAATGCCTATGTACTCTTCACGTTGGTCAGGGTATTGAACATACAAAGACGCCTGCACGGTGTGATGGCTATGCGATAGTCGAACAACGGAAGATGCTTCATAAATGATTTTTCGCTGGACTCTATCTGTTATGTCCTGCTCAATTCCACTCCACTTATGTGTGCGCTCTGTTGCGGAAGCAAAACACGTTCCAGAACGAGGTAGTATCTTCCCATCAGCTAGAGTTTCATGTAACATAAGACTGCATCCTCTTCCAGACCAATGATTGAGGCCATCGGAAAAGCTTGAATTCAAAAATATTTGATGATCAGCTTCTGGAGCTGAGCAGTATTCTCGGTTTCTCTGCATATAATGCAAGTAAATAAACATATCAAATTATTGATAACACCAGCTTCTTGATATCTTCAGGAGTAAAAGAAGATACAAGTCACAATTGAGCATGTAACAGTCTCGTTATCTAACAGTTCAAAATATGCCAGTTACCTCAAACTGATTATTGCTTTCGCAATGGATGGTGACAGACTTTATAAGAAGGTCAATCCCAGGAGGCGGCCCTTCCAAGAAGAATACAACACGCTCAGGTCTTCCTGACAACGTGAAAAAGCCTTCCAAATTCTTCCAAATATCATTTGAAGCATAAGTTCTGTACATACAAACATATTTGATGTCAACAATTCTGGGTCTTTTTGACTATATATCACAAAAAAGGCAAGTGGTTCCATTACTTTCCAATTAATTGAAATTCGGTTTCTGCTCTTTGGTGCTCTAACTTCAAAGTGGCCAATACCTGCGCTGACCCTTCAACAGGTCCTGATACGCTAACACTAGCAGAGACTTTATATGAATAACCAGGCGAAATTCTGCCCGTGATATCTTGCTCCAGTCCTTGCCAAGTTTCGCATCGGTTGTTAACAACAGCATATGATTCTAAGTTACAATCGTTGCTGCTAACAACAAATGAATCACAGCTGTTGGCATTCCAAGAATTCAACCCATCAGAGAAGTCATGGTTCTTAATGATATTCAAAGGAGGATAGACATTGAGGGTGTATGTGCTTTTTTCGGTTTCCTGCAGTGAAATAATAAGACACAAAAAAGATGTTATAAATTATAACACCTGATGTTAAAGTTCGTTGGTTTCCTGTAAACTGGATTGATACATTTTCGAATCAGGTGATTTCGGTGAGCTATATAATGCTTTAATGAACGTGCAACAAAACAGTTTAAACTTCTTTCATCTGACTTAATTCTTTCTACATCAAACAGCTGAAATATGATTCCATGATCAAACAACCAGAATTAAGAATGATGCATAAATGCAGAAGCTTGATAGTTACTTTTATCTCTCAGACTCCAATAACAAATCTGTCACTTATCTTAACGTTTATACTCTCTACTAACAACCTTGCTCTATCCGAGTTCGTTGCTTATTCATATTCCAGAATGCAAAACTATACTCCCCAAATTGTTGAGTAACATTTGACAATGGCTGGTAAAGAAAGGCATGAGGTTTACCTGGAACTCAGTAGAAGTGGAGGGTCTAACACTAACTGAGCGTACAAGGAGATCTTTTCCTGGAGCTGGACCTTCCAAATATAGAACAACACGGTCGGGCATATTCGATATTGAAAACGTTCCTTCTAGATTAACCCACTTGTCTCTCGAGGCATATGTTCTGCACTTAAAGTCCAATTGATCAGATATCTGTGCAGGAGTTCTATCAAATTCCAATGATAATAAACAATGAACCCTACTTTCCGATGCCCAAATACTCAGTAGGAGAGTCTTTACGCTTGAGCCTGACAGTTGCAAGAACCTGAGCTGATTCTGACACACCAACAAAAGCTGATACAGAATAGGTAATTCCAGGAGAAACTCGAGTTGTAATGTCTTGTTCAAGGCCTTGCCAAGTTTCATTCCTGTTAGTTACAACGGCATAGCCACAGCTAGAGGATTCAGAGAATGAATCTGAGCTAAATGGATCAGAGGAAACTACAAATGCTTCGCATCCGTTTGGATACCAAGATTCAATTCCCGCAGAAAAGTCACCATTCATAACGATATTAGGATCCACCATGAGATCGGCCTGTACTGAAGAAAAAAATTTAATTTAGATTCGGATATCATCAACAATTACCAATTTTAGTTACCATCGAAGACGTGAAGGAAAGCTAGATGATGAACTCATTTCGATGAAATGGGTCAGTTCAAAAAAAAAAAGTCAACTTAAAAGTCACCTTTGAATGTAAGGAAGAGAAGGGAGGAACGAGGAAAAACAAGAAGGCGATGATTTGTTGAAGACGAAGTCCAATAAACATCAATCAGCAAGACTTTGGAGAAGAAAGGTAAAATATCATCATCAGATTTTTGTTCATGAATTTTCCATTCCGAGTTGATTTTTCATTGTTATGTTTTAATTGAATGATTCTTGTCTTGTGTTCTAAGAAAACAAGTTTCAGCTAACTTCTTTAAAACAAATAACTGATGTATGTAAGTGCTATTATCCCAAGCTCATCTACGAACTACAATGAACAAAACATAATTCCCAGTTCAATAATCTCATCAATGAATATTTCTGGAAAAACAAAGAAACAGAGAGAATCGGATCGAATCCAATTGAAAAGCGTACCTAAATAGAGTAGATCAGTCACCCAACGAGAGCTTCCCGAGTTACAGAAGAGCGAAAGACGAAAAGAATAAACAGAGCTAGAAGCTGAATCGACGATGTTAGTCGAAATATTAGGAAACACAGAAAATAAAAACATTTGAAACAGAAAATAATAAAGATACAAGTTCGAAATAGACGTAGGTCCCACGTGACATAAACCCAGTGTGCCAATCCAACACGAATTTTCCTAATCCGGTTTAGCTCGGTTAGATTCGGTTTGATGTCGTAGACCGAAAAAGTGCCAGCCTATGGATAATTTAGGTAAACAATTGTGATCTTAATAGTGTGGAGGTTTCATAACCAATTTAAAAAAAAAATAATAATAATTTGATGTTTAACAATTAACATGAAGATGAATAAGCTTGAATGGACAACATCGACACAAAAAACGTCCATGAAATTAATAAATCGACCTCCAGTTACAACATGAACCTAACCAAAGTCGAAAGTTTTGATCCTTATCCATATTTGAGGTGAAGTCATAATCTAAAGATTCTTCACCATATTGCAAAATCACAAACAAAAATAAAATCAAGACCATCTCAACTCCATTACTCATAGCAAGCTACAGAAGCAGTACAAGAGAAGTATAGACCCAACTCTCCATAACAAAACTCACTTCACCTTCCAATTTCTTAAGTCTTTCTGCGACCAACACGGGCAACAAAACCAGTCTTGATTTGTATCACAGAACGTTGAGATCCACACTGAAAAAACACGTATGCAATTAGTTTATCACAATTACAAATTGAAACAAAGAAAACTCAGCATAATCAACTCAATTCACTTGAACAGGCAATGTAGGCAAAAGCATCGGGGATCATCGCCAGCCTCACATGAAGATAAGAGAAATATGATTCAATAAGAAGAGTACAGCTCAGGATGAGTTTATCCGAGAGAGGCTCGCTTGGTGTTAATAAATACAACACAAGAAAACACAAAACAATGTGGGGGAATTATCACTATAGCCCTGTCTTACAGTTTTTAAAGAGAATTGATACATGACAGAGGTTTTGGCTTTGTGAAAAACATGCGAGAAAAGACAGATGTATAAGATTCTGTATGATAAAAATGATGTAGGCACGAAGAGATTTTATTACTTAGTTGCACAGAAGGTAAAAGAGAAACAAAGGAATGTATATTAAAGATATGGACTAAAAAAATTTGGTCATACCTTTTCGCATCTCAAAAAGAAGAGACGATTTTCCTTTGAAAGAATTGTGTCTGGACTCTTACAACCAAGGCAAATGACGTACTCAGCTGAAAATAAGCCAAGCGATTGAGAACTCCAAATTGATATTCTTTTATAGTAACTCAGATTTGAGACTAAAGAGAAAATAACTTACTGATATATCGCCTCAAAATCCCCTCAAAGTTCTTAGGTGCAAACCTTCCCTTAACAACCAACCTTTGTTGCCCATCAAGCGAACCACTAGTACCCAACTCAGCAAGCAAGAAAGCCATAACATGATCAGGTTGACGATGCATCCTGAATTTTTTCAAAACCGAAACATGTCGCACAGTCATCACAAAATCAGTAGGCATTATTACTTATGGTTAAACGAACAGGTTTGAAGAGGAAGAAAAAGAATTTGTCCATACGTCTTGCAAAGATCCATAAAGTTGACAAACACTGTCTTCTTTGTCCCTTCACGAAGAACTTGAGGAGGCCTCATAACTGTACGACGCCTATCTCCAGCAAGCTCAGGATTTTTTTCACGGAGAATGTTAAAGACTCTACCAAGAAGCTGCAGATATAAGTTAAGCCCGTCAGCAATAGGTGTTAGAATAGGTACATTGACGACTAGAGAAGATAAATGATATCACAGTTTTTCATAATCAAAAACTATTGTAGACCAATACGGTTTAATGACAAAAAAAAAAAGCCTATCTAAGTTAGACTCACTTCATCATATAGGTAATCTCTTTCACTTCCCTCCCAGGGGTAAAGTTGTTGCTGCAGAACTAATCCTTCCCCCTCTTCCTCGTCGTCAACAATCTCTGCAATATATTCTCAGTAAGATTTAAACTGGAAAAAAATCCTGCTGAGATACACAGTTAATTAGCAACAAAGGAATAAAAAATACCATCCACAACTTCTCCAGCATCGAGACTTTCATCGTTCAATGAGCTTGGTTCAACCTATTCATAAAACAAATACAATGTGAGGCACAGAATCATCCCCAACATAAAGCTCACAGACTTTATTGAAGAGAAAAGAAAAACACTAAGAAGGCCCAAAACGTTAAACACTCACTGGCTTCTTCTTCTTTTTCTTCAATCCAGCAAATGAAGTCTCAAGACCATCACCAACTGCAGAAAAAAAGGAATCAGAAATAGTGACCCCAACACCATTGAATTTCGACGCACAGAGATTGGCTCTTGATCATACCTGGTAACGAATCAAGGTTTGCTGTCTGTGATGACTCAGCTGATTCCTCAATAGGATCCTGAAGAACAACTTTCTTCTTCTTCTTCTTCTTGGTTGGATCAAAAGGAGCAACCTGGTGTAAAAGGATAGACAAAAAACAAAAAAAATATAATCAATCAATGATTTATAAAACAAACAAAAAAACCCCAAAATTTATATAGGTAAAATAAATTGAGGATTACTAATTGACAAAAAAAAAAAAAAAAAAAAAATTNAACTTACTTCCTGCTCTTCCTTTATCTCAATGTTTTCATCAGCCATGATTGCAACTGGGATTGAAAAGAGATAAAAAAAGACAACAAGCATTCAGAAACCAAATAAAAATACATTAAAATGAACATCTGCAACAGCAGTAGCAGAATCGAGGGTGTATAATCTTTGTGACTACATCGACATCCCAGAAATTAGGGTTTCTGTATCAGTAAGTATAATCGCTATAACGAAAACGTAACTAGATTCCATTATCCGAAATCAGTACGACTATAAATATGACAAAGAAATCTAGGTTAAAAAAGGGTTGCGCAAATGAAAAGGAACAACAAGGTTTATCGATCTCTTTACCCAATTCGTTCAACGAAGAGATTGCTCAAAGATTGATAGAGAAAAGAACTGGAAAAGGAATCAAAGAAAACTCACGAGCGGCGCAGGAGTTGGAGACTGACCGTCTGAGAAAGATAACCCTTGTTGTTCTTCCAAAATGATTCCAAATTATTATTACTTTTTTTTTCTTTTTATTAAGATGGATGCTCCGATGTGGAAGGTCGGTCCGCGCCTAGGTCGACTTTAACCACGTCAAAATAAACGATTCTTCTTATACAAACATGGTATTGTGTATACTATCAAATCTCCACTTGGTTAATTAAACTTTTTAGTGTTGAATTTTAACAAAAAAAACATCAAACATTTGGTTCATTCGGTTAATTGAACATTTTAGTAATCTCAAATCAAAAATTTCTTTAAATTTGAAAGCCAAATCGACTTTTGGAAGTTTAATTCAGTTATTGTCTTCCTTTTATAGAACATCAAATTCGTCGGTTTGAAATATCAAAAATAACATTTCAAACCTACGAATTTAAGTTCATTCTTGAGAGAAAATAGAAAATCAAGCTTAGGTTTTCTTTAAAAGGAAGACAAAAACCGAATCGAACTTCCAAAAGTTAATTTGACTTTTGAATTTAGAGAAATTTTTTATTTGGGTTTATCACAATGTTCAATTGGCCAAGTCAACCAAGAGTTAGGTGTTTTTTTAAAAAATCATCACTAAATTAGAAGTTTAATTAACCAAGTCTGTATTTCATAATTTTTTTTATTCGCCTTTCAGCATAAAAGTTTAGAGAAAAAATAAACTGAAAAGTACAAAACAAAGGAAGAGTTGCAGAGCACTCCAATACAAAGCAACCACAAGACGAGATAGCCTTGGGCTCACAAGACTCCTTCCCGCTCAATCAGAGGCAAAAGCCACGACGGAAGTCCCGCCGCTAGGTATGAACCGGTATGATTGTCTTGCATGACGCTTGATACAATTTGTCTCGCCACTCTATTAGTTGTCGATGGAGCAAATATCATCTTCCAAGACGATAACTGTCTTAGCTGACTTACGATTTAGTGTAGTATAGCGTTGTGTTTAGGTCAATCTTTTATCTTCAATATAACATTCACTGTCTGACTTAAGTCAACATAGAACTCCATGTGGTCATATTGTAGCTCAACAACACTTTGAACTGCCCAAAGTATACCCTTTAACTATGCATAAAGCCGACTCTGAGTTGGAGTTAAAGCATCTCTAGGGTGACGTAGAATCGTCCCAGTACAATCCCGAAAAACCCAGGAGCCACCACATAAAGATTGATTGTTGATCTATGAGATGCTAACATTACATTTGAAGGAACCATGATCACGTTTTAACCATTTTTGCTAATTCTTTGCTTGTGATCTTTTTTTTTCCTTTCAACACTCTTATCTTGTCCATTCACCTTATACCACAATTCTGCTTCTTCAATTGACCGTGCGATGATCAAATCAACACCACTAACACGTCCTGTGAAGGTTTATGAATTTTGTTGCTTCCAAATGTTCCATAGTAGCTACGATAAGGCTTTACGACATCTATGATAATTTCCCTTTATATCTATTTGGTTAAGGATAATCTCTATAATTCTCCACCGAATTTGCCTATGAAGGACCAAGCCAAACAAGATTAACCTTGTTCTAGACTTGGGCCGCAAGGTTACATTCAAATAGAACATGCGTTAGTGATTCATGAGCAGCATTACATACTCTGCAACTCGAGCTGATTTGTATCCTATGCTGTCTCATACATTCCGCCACAGCTATTGCACCAGAGAGTATACGCCATAGAAACATCGGTATTTTGGGCATTGTTTTTAGCTTCCATACTATACTTTTAGTCGACTGCTTCGAACAACACACTCTGGTTCTTATATAAGGGAGCTGTTAACAGTTCCACTCCGAATATAGTATATATCGTTCTTAGTATAGCCCAGACCCAAGTATCACTTTCATCTAGACAAGGTGTAGATGATTGATAATCGTGATATCATCTGATGAGAATTTATCCTGAAGCATATCATATTTCCAGAAGCCATCATCACTGATTAACTCGGATACGCGTTGGTCTTGATCCTCATCTATGTTCCCACCAGATGGTATTCGTGGTTTATCATTAAAGATTCACTTATCTCTCCAAATACTGGTATCTTTCCCATTCCCAATACATCTTACCACTCCTTTGACAAGAAGTTCACGTCCGAATAACACATTTTTCCAAGCATACGACGGTCATGCGCCTTGTACCGCATCTAGAAAATCTTTCTTGTCAAAATATCTCGCCTTATATACCCTGCTGAGTAAAGAATTCAGTTCATGAAGTACTTTCCAAGCTTTCTTAGCCAATAAACTTTGGTTAAAAATCTCGACAACTCTAAAATCAAGACCACCATCCTCTTTTGATTTTTATAGCTTATCCCAAGATATCCAGTGCATCTTTTTCTTTTCCTCACAATTGTTCCACCAGAACTTTGTTATAACACTTGTAATTTGTTTACACTAAAACTTGGTGAGCTTAAAGCAAGACATGGCATAAACTGGGAGTGATGACGCCAATGACTTGATTAAAATCTTCTTGCCCCGTAGTGACAATGTTTTTGCAAACCAATTACTTACCCTTGTCTTTAATCTTTCTGTAATGAATGAGAGAAGCTATCGTTTGGATTCGCTGAAACACTCAGGAAGTCCTAGATATTTCCCATTCCCTCCTTCTTGGTTAGTTCCTATGAGCCCACTAAGAAGCTGCTTCAAGATCGGGTCCATTTTTTCTCCGAAGGTTATAGCCGATTTTTTGAAGTTTATTTCCTGTCCTTATGAGGCACCATACATATGTAAACAACATAGAATCTCACAGCCTTCTTTGAGTGTAGTACGGCATACAAATAAACTATCATCCGCAAATAACAATTGCTGAACCAATGGGTAAGAAGCCGTCAGTTTTATACCCGTAATTCGTCCTTTAGTCTCCGCTTGCTTCATAACATGGATCAAAGCTTTCGCACATAAGTACTTCCATAAAACTCCATTCCACTCGGTCATACGCTTTCGACATATCAATTTTACCATGAAACCTTTATTGCAAAGAGGATTTGTTTTAAGCATGTACCATCTCATGGGCAATAAAGATGTTATCCTAAATAAGCCTACCCAAAACAAAGGCTCCTTGAGTCTCAGATACTATCTCAGGTATAATCTTCTTCAAACACTTAGCTAGAACCCTTGAAACAATCTTATATACCACCGAACATAAGCTAATAGCACGTAAGTTTTTCATCTTGTTTGGGTTTGGTATTTCTGTAATAAGGCAAATTTGTGTGTAATTCCAGTCTTGAGGCATGATCCCTGTGTCAAAAAAACTTTGAACCTAACGAGTAAAATATGGTCCAATAATGTCCCAAAATTCTTGGAAAAAGCACTTGTCATGCCATCTGTTCCTGGTGCTTTATTGGCCTGAATGCCAAAAGCTGCTTCTCTAATCTCATTGTTTGAAACCCTCTTGATCAATTCAGTATTCATCGATGGTGTTACTTTAGGAGACATGCCCGACAGAAGAACCGTAGCATTCTCAGATTAGAGGATTTAAATAATTTGCGAAAATAATCAACAGCTATACCACCCTTGGAGCCTTCAAATATTTCTTCAACACTAGCTTCATTGAGTAAGACCGAGATAGAGTTCTGAGCTCCTCATTCTGAACACTATGTTGGAAAAGCTTTGTGTTCCTATCTCCATCTTTAAGCCATTATTCCTTACTTCTATTTCGCCAATATACTTCTTCTTCTCTGTAAGCTTTAGCTAATTCCAACTTAACATTCTAAATCTCTTATTTATTCGAGTTCAATGAAGTGCTCAGAGCTTCTAAATTATCTTTCAACTTCCTAATTCTAGCCTTAGAATTATGATCAAACCCTTGTTTCCATTTAGAGAGAGCTTTGCAGCAATCAGAAATCTTTTCTAGACATGATTGTACCGTTCCAAGCTCCTTCCAGACCTTCGTTATTACATTCTTTGTTCCTGGTTTCCTTCTCCATCGGCTATCGAAAACAAATCTTCCAGTCCAACCTGTCGGAAATTCAGCCAATTTGAAAAGAATTGGGCGACGATCAGAGCCTACTCTATCTAAAATTCATAGTTTGATGCATGCATAAGTGTGAGCCAGTCTGTATTAACTAGAGTTCTGTCACAAACAGCACTGAACCTGTACCGAGTTCCTCTCCCCTGCCCACAAAAATCTATTACCAGAGAAAGAGATTTCACACAAACCACAATCTGCAATCATGGAATAAAAGGCAAAAAGCTATGCTCATCACGAGGCAAGCCACCTAGCTTCTCTGTGTTATCCACTACTTCATTGAGGTCCCGTATAACGAGCCATGATGCATCTCTAGTTAGACTAATATTTGTCAATAAATCCCACACCACCTGTCTATGTTGTCTCACTAGTTCTCCATATTACAAAAGAAATAAAGAACTCCAAAGAGCCCAACTTAACTTTCGTGTCACTAATTCTTTTATTAGATTGTATAATTTCTACATCATAAGATGTTTTCCAAAACAAAGCTAACCCACCACTTAAACCTTCCGGATTCACCAAATGCATATTTTCATACCCAAGAGACTGTTGAATACCATACAATTTTTTTTTGTGAATTCTTAGTCTCCATGAGGAACAAAAGATCCACGAAATGTTCACGTCGCATCTCCTGTAGTATATGAATTGTCAAGGTATTCCCCAACCCTTGACAATTCCAACTCATTAGACTCATTGATCCTTCGGCGGTTCCTCCAACGGAACCACCATCAAATTGCAGCGTTTAGCCGATTGTTCTTCGACCTCCGTATTCTCTTGTTCACTTGATTTCCTCCTAGGTGTTATGTCATCTGCTTTTATCTCTTTTCGCTTTTCCTTGTACTCCATCACCACCCGTCTACTATCTTGTTGACGCTTCCACTTATGAGGTCTTCTTCTTTGCCTCCCTTAACCAGACTTAGCTCCGGATGTACTAGCATGAAAAAAACAACATGAAAAACCATAGGGCTAGTCTGAACATGTTTGTATCCTCTAGGTAGAATAGGATTGGCCACCTATTCATCTATAAAAATAACAGAAACACGTCCTCCAAATTTGATTGCCGAGGCCATTAATTTTCCTCCTACTGATTTAGGATCTGCAACATTGTCAAAATCCATGACGATACCTTTCCCTTTATCTATATTACTTGTAACTATCGTTGGTGCTTCAAGTCGTAGTAACAGCCCTTTCCCATTATCATTATCATCACAATACCACACCTTTTGTATAATTCTGTCAATTCTTGCTTGTCTCTCGGAGAGGTCCATGATAGACAAATAATTTCTCAACACATCGATTACAGCAGGGAAAATTAAGGTCTTCCCTATTTCACTATCTATATGTTTGCCTCTGTGAACACACCAAACATAAGGTCATCTTTACTCACCATTTTTGTCTCTTTTGATCCTTTGGCTTCAGCTGAAACCACCGTAGCATATAAATGTTGGTTATTAGGATCGTAAGGATATTGTGTTTTATCATGTGTCATTCTTTGACACTGGAAACATCGTTTTCTCACTCGCTCATACTCAAATCGTATGGTAGCTAATCCTCCTAGAGGCAATTCAAATTGTTTAGCTTGCTTTAAAGGCCAAGACACATCAAATAGGATTTTAGCATGGATATATCCTCTTCTTTGCGATTGTTTAGCCTCAAAAGCTAGATCAAGGACTTTGCCCAAAACGCCTACAATCACCTTCAATGAATCTTCCTCATAGTATTCCAGTGGAATATCTCGCATTCGTATCCATATAGGAAAAAATTTCAAAAAATCATTAGTCTATTTTTCTTCCCATTGCTCTATAGTGAGGCTCCAATCATCATACATCCAAACACCAGCCTCTAGTACCGCTTTCAGATCTGCTTCTTCATCAAAGACAAACTGAAAACGCTCCTGGGATAGAACATATCCCCTACATCTGTCAAAAACTCTCCAAACTCTTGGAATATCATGGATAAGACTCACCATTCTTTGTTTACTTGGATTCAGCAATTTACCCATTAGACTTCTACCATTACGCCCTGCCGCACTCACTTTTGGTATGCACTTCAACTTGTAAGGTTGATCATCATCAATTTGACATTATCTTCAAAATTGTGTTGAGATCTGATGGCATAGCCTTAGATTTCTTCTCGTCTTCCAAATCTTCTCTGACATCGCACTTTAACACTTAACCAAAGCTGTTTCACACACAAACCACCACTATTCCAATGAAAGCACCGGACAACACCAAAACAAAATTCTAGGTCGAACTTTCTTATAGGTTAAGATGTAACCTTCAAGAAAAAGAAAGGAAATTTTTTTAAAAAAAGAAACTAAGGCCGGTGAAAAAAAAAGAAACTCCCGGCAAGAAAACTCTAAAACACTAAAGTAAATACTCTAGATGAATTAGAGAGTACTAAGCCCTACCAAAGGCAACATTGCTTATAATCCTTATCGATTTTAAGAGGTCGATACCAAAACTTTTTGATTTCATAGTTTAATCAGCCGAATATTAAGGCCCGTTCCATAGCCAAACTTTTTTCCTTCTCCTTACATCTGGGAAGAATCGAACTCGGGTACCTAAGAAATGTTAAAGTGACCTCTACCACTGGACCACACGTCCTCGACATGCATATATTCTTCTTATGAGATAAAAGTCTTTATAATTTTGAAATCCGTGTATTATTCACTTTTCTCATATGAGAAAAAATCCAAATAATAGATAAATACTTAGATAGGGTGTATATGTAGATTTCACTCTTTGTTTTAAATCACTTCTCCGAGTTTACATGTTAATATGAATTTTCTTACACCACAATCACCACTAAAATTTTACTACTGTATTATGGTTCACCGAAACTAGACGTTCTTGTTATTTATAATTAGTTTAATTTTTTTTAAAAATGTGCACGGATAATCCAAAAACATGTAATCTTTTTGTAATAGCAATGTCGGATGTATCAGTAATTGAGAATTGGATGATGAACAGAGAATCAATCTCTAAGTAGAAGACATTAATGAAGATTAGAGAGAAATTGGAGATTTCAAAAATAAAATGTTAATTCTCTATTAAGTGTAAAGTATATGTACAATTTGTTTATATATCCTAATACAAACTCATTTTACTACTATGTTATGGTTCACCAAAACTAGATACTCTTGTTATTTATAATTAGTTTAAAATTAAAAAAATGTGCACAAATAATCCATAAAAATGTAATATATTTGTAATAGCTATGTTGGATGTATCATTAACTGAGAATTGGATGATGAACAGAGAATCAATCTCTCGGAAGAAGACATCGATGAAGATCAGAGAGAAATAAGAGATTTCAAAAATAAAATGGTTATTTTCTATTAAGTGTAGAATATATGTACAATTTGTTTATATATCCTAATTCAAACTGGTTTTACTACTATATTATAGTTCACCAAAACTAGATACTCCTCTTATAATTAGTTTAAAATTTTAAAAAAATATGTACGGATAATTCATAAAGCATGTTATATTTTTGTAATAGCAATTAATGTTGGATATATCAGTAATTGAGAATTGGATGATGAACAAAGAATCAGTCTCTAGGAAGAAGGCATTGATGAAAATGAGAGAGAAATAAGAAATTTCAAAAACAAAATGTTTATTCTCTATCAAGTGTAAAGTACATGTACAATTTGTTTATATATCCTAATACAAACTGGCTTTACCTAAATCAAATTCAATGAGTAAAACTTCATATCTAATACCCCCCTCAAGACGAAAGGGAATGAAGTGAATTTTCATCTTGGACATGAAAATCACTTGAAGAATGGATGGAAAATGAAACACAGAACAACAAGAAATATGGTGGTGTTGGTTATGGGCCATAAGGAAACTAAAGTACTGAGCCACACCAAGCAGAACAAGCCACAATCGGATGGCCAATGAAACCATACTCTCGGGACTGAGGTGGATATGTAGGTGGGATATGTCCTTGTGTATCAACAAAACGCGAGACATATTCGATATCAAGAGTCTTCTTCATGTGAATAGCAGATGAGACATCAACACTGAATCTTCTTGTTGTTGTGAAACTGAACACCATGGGAATGAAAGAATGAACCAAACAATGGTGCATCAACATTAACATTCGAAACCAAACTGGAATAAGATGAGAAGACAACAACAAATTAGATACTTGGAGTATAAAAACATAATAATTTAGCCACAATGCTAACCATCTTTGAGAAAATCCAAAGGTCAAGGGATGTGAAAAACTTTTTAACCGATACTCCCCCTCCCTACGAGAGGAGTATCTACTCTCCAAATATCGTAGGATAACAACATCATCAGTAACAAAATGAAATTCTGAAGCAATAAAAGACTTCAAAGATACTAAATAGGAGGTATAACAACGCTCCAATGGTCAACATCGAGCAAATCTCCAAGCATGTTTTGGATATGAAGTAAAGAAGGCTTGGTTCCACAATATAAGCAAGGAAGTTAAGTAGCTCATATGCTGAAAAATATGAATTATAAAACTGAGTTCCTTCAAATCATGGCAATGAGACCAATATTGAGCAGGAACAAACCGGTGAAAACATGAAACCAACTTCATGTATATTCTCAGCTCCCCCTCTCTACGAGCTTCCAAAGAACTCAAAGGTGTAACAATATCAACAATAGAGATAGTTCTAGGTTCTTTTGCATAGAGCAAGAGTGCATAAGACACAAACAAACTAAATAATTAAAACAGTGTGTAAAGAGATGCATATGGACTAGTTCCAAAGATTCCACATAATTGATAGCTTCCGATGTCCCGTAAACCTGATCAATAACAACTAGAGTAGAAAACCAATACTAACTTGCCGATACAGTGGAATCAGTCGAGCGACGCAAATTTGTTTTAAGGTGATAAGAAGCATATCTAAATAAGTTGGGATAATACCAAATCAAAGATGGATATAGAATGATGTCAGGAACATCAAGGAGATCAGAAATGTCTATTGGGGCTTCTGGACTAGAAACGATAGCAACAAATGATATTCTCCTTGAGGCTGACAAATTGGATCTTGAAACTCAGAAAACAGTCACCATGGAAGCTGATACGAGGCTTTAATTAGTGAAACCGAGCATATTTGTTAATAAGAATTGACGACTCACCTGACAGATCTGGAGAACTGACTTAGAATTCACTACTACACTCTCATTTTTGCATGAAATCAATCAGAACAGGTAAAATCTGAAACGCAGCTCAATTGCAAGGAGAACGAAATATTGAACCAAAGTCAAGTGAATATCCAATTGCGATATGGACTAAGACAACGATGAATACAATGAAAGACGACTAATGATTGTAAAAAAATGTGTTTTTATTAACCGATTGGATCAGAAAATACATAGATGAAACAAGTAGAATCGAAGCTAAATCAAGCTCAAGATATAAGAAACACAAACAATTTGATGGATTGATTAGTGGAGAAACACAGAATCAAATCCAGTCAAAAGATTGAGATCCACACCTGAGTTGTAGAAACCAAATCTCAATCGAAGAAAGCAGAAGAACAATATTATCAGTGGAGGTTTTAATCTTCAACGCTTTAATACCATATTAGTAATTGAGAATTGGATGATGAACATAGAATCAATCTCTAGGAAGAAGACATCGATGAAGATCAAAGAGAAATAAGAGATTTCAAAAATAAAATGTTTATTCTCTATTAAGTGTAAAGTAGATGTACAATTTGTTTATCTATCCTAATACAAATCGGTTTTACCTAATCGAACGTAATGAGTAAACGTTAATATTTAATAGGATGTAAAAGATAAAACTTTTTCGAGATATTTCATCAAAAGTGATATATTTCTCGAAGTAGAACTTGAAACTCATATTGGCAAGCTTAAGATCACTTAAAAATTCACGCATCTTTGCATACAAAGTCGATTTGTTAGGAGTTAGCTTATGGTGTGAAGTTAGATTACAAAGTCGGTTTTCTTGTTTGTTTCCATGGCTTTAGCAATCAATACAACCTTTATCGATAAAGAAATATATATACGATAAGCAAGTGAATAACATAGTGATCTCATTGTTTACGTATACTTAATATTCGAGTTGGATCTATCACTAAGGTTCTACCTCCAATTTAAGATTCAAGAGGGAAGATGGGTAAGGATTATGTTAATTAATATAGCAAAGAGAATGGTTTAGAGAGCTAAAGTGTCGAGTTGATATATTGCTTGTGTGTAAATTATGGAAACGTGGTCTCCTTGTGGAGACTTCCTTCTCTATTTCAATGTATAGAGGTGGTTACAATGGATTTGAGATAGGAAATATTATATTTTCTGTTTAGATTCGATGTTATCTCGAAGATCTTTGTGAAAATTTTAGAAATATTTCTTTACTAATATGGAATATTTCCGTTTCTACTCTCTGAAGATTTGTCTGCCAGATTCCTCTAATTTGAGAAGGGACAAATTGCCGAGATGACCAAATGATCGAGACATTATCTCGACATTTTACCTATTGACGAGATGGTATATTGAATGAGACATTAACTCGGACATTTTTCCTTGTGATTGAGATGAGCTGCTTAATGGGTTTCAGATTGGTTTACCAATTATGGACCGAAAAGGAGGATGAGAGATCTATTTCCAACAAATGATTGTATGATTTAAATTTTAAAAGAATTTCAAGATTCTGAAGTTTGTTTCGCAGTTTTTCTCTTAATTGTTCAATAGAAAGAAGATTTACTCACTTGTAATGTCATAAGTTTTGTTAGTGATTGAAAACAAAGTAATAAGTTGAAAAAATAAATTCCTACTTGTCAAAAACCCATGACATCAAATGGTAAGGACAAAAAAAGACCAAGAAATCTTGTAAATATATTTTTGAGGTTAAATGTACACATCAACGATGTATTATCGAAATTTAATTTTAGACAATTTTAGATTGATAAACTCCACTCCATAGTCTAAAGTCTGCACCCTAAAATCCTTTTTTAATCTATTAGTGTAGAGGAGATGATTCAAACCTTAGTGTCTGATTTAAATTTAAGTTATGGATTACAATGTCTATCATTTATCTAAAGAAAAAGACAGAGAAATTTTCCAAATTACTAATTGTGAGGTTGTTCATCACAAATCTATAACATCAAATGGTAAAATCAAAAGAAACAAGATAAGAAAACTTTAAGAATATATTTAAGGTTAAATATACACTTTAATGGTTTTAACGATTTTATTAATCGGAATTTTAATTCTAGATACCCGTATAATCTTATATGATGAAATCTTAAATTTTAGGTTATAGATTGCAATTTTGTGGATCAATTATTAAAAGAAAACACAAGAGAAAGTTTCAAAACTACATCAAATGGTTCTAGGCTCATAGATTCAAATCTATATAGGAGTGATGATTCACGCTTTAGACATGGTATTATTGGCGAACGAAAAGGAGAATGAGGCTTGTGCCACACCCAAAAAATAAATTGTTAGTTAAATTTTCTTTTGTTTTACTCATTTACCTAATATATATATTTTTCAATTATCATAGCTAAAATTCTCGGAATTATAATAAGTTATCGGTCTGTTACTGCGTTGTATTATCAATGATTGATTTTAGGTAGTAGAAAAAATTACAGGTCAAAAATCCGAAATTCATACGATTTATTAAAAAAAAGAAAAAAAAAAAAACTTTCCAAATTACTAGCCGGATGTAGGATGACCTAATGGTTTTGCATTAAAAAATACGAATGCTATGCAAGCTCTACCGATTCAGGCCCCAAGAGTTAACACCAAACCAAAATAGAAAGGAAACATTAAAACTTTGCCAAATGAATAGCAAGACCCATTAACTCAAACCTCTGAATATAGGCAAAAATCTGAAAAAAAAATCCAGAATTTGAGAAGGGTTGTAATAAGGAATTTGTGTTGACCATCACCTCGCAAAATCTCTTTCCCTCCTAATTCCTTAGGGTTCCTCAATTTCCCAACTCAAAAACACACAAGCCTTACTCTCTCCTAAGTCCTCCTATCTTTCTCTGTACGTTTTATTTCGTTTCCTCCACGTGGATTGAAGATATCATGAAAATCCTTTGATGGGTTTCCTCTTTCACATCCAGATTCGACCCTTCAATTTCGCAATTCTGCTTCTCTGTATAAAAAAGCCCTAATTTTTGCTACTTTACTCTGCTCTGCCTGATCTCCTTCTTTAACGCTGTGTTAGTCGGTTCAAAGTGTTGGCAATGTCGGATGACTTGGTGATGCATTTCTCCTCCAATTCATCTAATCAGTCGGATCACTCTTTGCCCGACAAAATCGCTAAGCTCGAGGCTCGCTTGACCGGCAAAACCGCCTCTTCTGTGAAGCCACTACAGCTACAACAACAACAGCAGCTCTCCGTCTGGTCATCTGCTTCCGCTCCTGTTAAAGTCGTGGCCTGCGCACCACCGGAAATATCGGAAACGTCTATCAGTGATTCTGACGACGAGGTAGCTTTCTATGTTTTGTTCTTAAAATAATTGATGGTATTCTTATGATTCTTGTGCATCTTGGAGTTTATGGTTTTGGTAATTGAGTTATCAAACTTGTTGTTCATGCCCTTTGTATTGATCAGTTTATTGTGCCTAACAAAAATTAATCAAAGTTCATGCTCTTGTTTTTTACTGCGGATTCTGCAATGCGGGCTACATATTTTGGCATTCCAGAGGCATGTATCTTCTTTCGTAAATGAGAAACTCAGCCCTTTTTTTGCTTCATTTTGTTCTCGTTGTTACTCTTTCAGAATACGGGAGATTTCCTTATCCGACGAGCCAATACCAAAAAGCGCCAGAAGGTTCAAGAGTTTAACAACGTTATTGTTGTTGATCATGCTGAGGTATTGCTTCGTATTGTAAAGAATTCTCTGTTCGTTCCTTTTGATTTTCCTTTTGAATAAGAATCTGGTGTGTGGTGTGTAAGGTTTTTGTATGATATTGGAGTAACTTATTATGGTGTAGTCTCCTTGTATTTTTTTAAACTTATGATGAGAGTAATGTTGATATGAAGCCCCAAGAAGCATTATATGATGGAAGGAGAAATGATGCTGAGACCAAGACATGCCTTGATGTAAATAAGAAGAAACAAGGTCGAGGTCGGGCTACATCAACAGGCAGAGGGCGAGGTTCTAAAACTAATAATGATGTGACGAAATCTCAGTTTATAGCTGCACCAGTATCAGCTGCAAACTGCCAACTAAATGTCCCTGATCAAAAGGTTAACGCTGTTTACTTCATATGATCTTAGATGCAACTGCTCGTCTTATCATCTCTATTAGAATTAACTTTATTGGAAATACATTGACATGAGTTTTATGTTGTTAACTGAAGTAAAACCTCTAAATTGGGATTTTAGGGGAAGAGAATCTTTCTTTGCATTGATATTGGCAACCACTCAGTTTATTGATGAATCTTCTGCATATTATTTTTCAGGATTCTAAGTATGATGGACAGCTCAAGAATGGTGAATGCTCTCTCCAGGATGTAAGTTTCTCCTATAATGTTATTTACTCTGTAATATGCTCTACCTAAGAGAATATGTCATCTTCTCGTTGTCTAGAACTTATCTGCATCTTATAAATTTGTTAGAACACGTGAATGGGATTATTATACATGAGTATCCTACAACAATAAACTGCATTATTTCTTTCTTTATTCACTATTTGTTCCATATTTATTAATCAGGAAGAGTTGACATCTTTGCGTGCAAAGATTGCTGTGCTAGAGGAGGAATTGTGTAAATCTCGACAAAATTCTTCTGAGTATCAAGATCTTTTCCGGAAGCTTGAAAATGTATTGCGTTTACGTCTTTTGGATTTTTCCAATCTTAATTATGCTATTACCATTTTTGCCAATTCCCATTATCCTGCCTGACTAAACCTAATCATGATCTATGCAGGAGGTAAAAGATCTAAAAAATCAGGAACAACAAGAGAAGCAAAAGGTAGGCATACTCTAATTTTCATGATCCAATAATAAGGGTTGTTGGGAACTTTTATGATCTTTTGCTATAAGTCTCGCTGTATTGCATGGCACTTTTACTAGTACCAATAATTTTGGGAGAATCATAGAGTAAATAAACATTCTTCTCCATAAGAAGTATGGTTGTTTTATAGTGAGAAAGGTAAATCATTGACAGTCTCCTGATATGCTTAGAATGCTCACGAACTTTAATGATGCTGCAAGAGAGAGAACTGATTATCTGTGAAGGCTCACAAATTTAATGATCCTGCTGCTCCATTTATAGTGAGCTCTATTCGTAAAGCATATTAGTATTTCTCGTAGTAAAAACAATAGCAAGCTGTTGCAAGTTAGGTTTATTTGAGGTGCATGCATTGAATGTGGAACCGAAAATGTAACGGCTGAAGATCAACACTTTAGTCTTTTAGTGAGTCATAGTTATCGAGATGTGGAAGATAAACTGGGTATCCTCATAAAATTTTGTTATAAATTGGCAGAAACTCTTGCACAACCTCTAGGAACATTCTCAGTAATGCGGTGAAGAAATTACTGGATGCTTCTTTCTTTGTTATTTTCATAATGACTTTTACTTTCTGATGGAAAAAACCGGGGAATTATTTAGATAACAAGAAGCTTCAACCATTCTTTTTCTTGTGCAGACAACTAAAGTAATCTCAGACCTTCTCATATCTGTTTCCAAAACTGAGAGACAAGAAGCAAGAACGAAAGTCAGACATGATTCTTTGCGTTTAGGCAATATTGGTGTTCTCAGGTCTGCTATTATGTATACATTTGAGTTCTTATGGTCTTGGTGATATCGTTCATGCACTTAATCAGTTACAAGATTATTGAGAATAAATTACATGGGGATGGGGGGTGGGGGGGAGGTGTAGAAAAAACATGTATAGTTTCCAAATTTGTTTTTTCAGTAAAATCATTAAACCAACTCGATTAAAGTTTTAGGTAGGAGTTAGTTTCACATGTTTCAATAACCCTCAGCTTAAAATCTTCTTTGCTAGGTTATGGGGTTAGTTTCTTGAATTTGTGATCAATAAACAGTCTATCAGTTGTGTGGCTATTTTGATGATTTCAGGGCAGGAACGGTCATAACTGAGACATGGGAGGATGGACAAATGTTGAAAGATTTGAATGCTCAACTTGTGAGTTAAGCTGTGTAGCGAGAGATTATTATTAAACTAATATCAATAATCCATGCAGTAACTGTTTTCATTTTTCTGCAAATTTTGCAACGAAAAGAGACAATTGCTGGAGATCAAGGAGGCTATTGAGAGACAAAGAAAGTTCCTTAAGAAACGACAAAATGGGGGTATGTTTCCCCAATCTTTTGTAACTTGTCAGTCAATCCGCAAGCTCATGTACTGTATGTTGTCAGTTATCCTTGTGAAGATTCTTATGATGTTTAGCACCCTTGGTTTTTAAATTTGGTTGTAGATAAGAGTGATGGAACTGAAACAGAATCAGGAGCACAGGAGGAAGATATAATCCCCGACGAGGTTTACAAGTCTCGTCTTGCTAGTATTAAACGGGTATGTTTCTCCTCATGCACATTATTAGCTTCTTATTTCCTCTATTTGATCGGTTTCTGTATATTGATTTTATCTTTCAGGAAGAAGAAGGAGTTTTGCGTGAGAGAGAAAGGTACGAATTGGAAAAGGGGCGGCTTATGAAGGAGATGAAGCGCATACGAGATGAAGATGGTTCTCGTTTCAACCATTTCCCAGTTTTGAATAGTCGATATGCCCTTCTAAATCTTTTGGGTAAAGGCGGATTTAGTGAAGTTTATAAGGTCGGAACATTCATAGATACTGCGTTCTTTCAGACGTTAGAAATCCTTTGCAGTAATTTGATGTTACAAATTTCAAGCAGGCATATGATTTGGTGGATCATAGATATGTTGCGTGCAAGCTTCATGGTTTAAATGCTCACTGGAGTGAAGAAAAGAAGCAAAGTTATATCCGCCATGCCAACAGGGAATGTGAAATCCATAAAAATCTTGTGCATCACCACATTGTTCGGCTTTGGGATAAATTTCATATTGACCTGCATACGTTCTGCACTGTTCTGGAATATTGTAGTGGTAAATCAGAACTCTTTGATCTCTTTGTAGATAAAACAACGATATCCTTCTGGAGTGCAGGTCTCACTCATATATTTTGAATTTCTAACGCAGGAAAAGATCTCGATGCTGTTTTAAAGGTGACACCTAATCTTCCTGAGAAAGAAGCAAGGATTATCATTATGCAAATAGTTCAAGGTCTTGTATATTTGAACAAAAGATCACAGAAGATCATCCATTATGATCTAAAGCCCGGGAATGTTCTGTTTGATGAGTTTGGAGTAGCAAAGGTGACTGATTTTGGTCTAAGCAAGATCGTGGAGGACAATACTGGTTCTCAAGGAATGGAGCTTACATCACAAGGAGCTGGAACATACTGGTGAGCAATCTACTTTTTTCTTTTTGACATGATCTCTTCTTTTTTTTTTTTTTTTTTTTTTNAAGGTTCTGTAATCCAGGTACTTACCCCCTGAATGTTTTGAGCTTAGCAAAACTCCTATGATCTCCTCAAAGGTCAGTGATTGTCAATGATATCTTAATCAGGTTGTCATAAAGGTTTTGTGGAACTAATAATGGAATTCAGGTCGATGTATGGTCGGTTGGTGTTCTGTTTTACCAAATGTTATTTGGGAGGCGACCCTTTGGACATGACCAAAGCCAAGAACGGATACTACGAGAAGACACAATCATTAAAGCCAAAAAGGTTGAGTTTCCAGTAACAAGACCTGCCGTCTCAAATGAAGCAAAGGTAAATTAGCTGTATTTGTTAAACATTGTTTGAAGTAAAATAGTACCAAATGATCACAAAACTGGTATCTCCATGTTCTCACTGCTGTATTTTCTGCAGGATTTGATTCGACGGTGTCTAACATATAACCAGGCAGATAGGCCGGATGTTCTAACAATGGCACAGGATCCATATCTTTCCTACAGTAAGAAATGAGAGTTTGTAGTCTTCACAAACAAATCAGAGATACTAAAGGACCTGGTCCTTGATAAAAAGAAAATTTTCGTATAGCTTATAAAGTTTTTGTTTTGCTTGTCTAAAATTCATCTCCCGGCCCTTTCAATATTAATTTCGGGTGAACTGAATTTGTTTGTCTTCCCTTTTGTCGTGTAACAATTTATGTATATTCATGTTTTTGAATAAAAGAACATGAGCTCAAAGTAGAAACAAGCTCCAGTATCTTGTAGCTTGTCTGCTTTTCAGGTTTAAGTACGACAATTATTGGAACAAAAGAAAACCGAAGAATAAACCAAGTGAGAACCGGAGATTGAGAGACCATTGGCTTGCAAGCAATTACTACTACGAGACAAAAGTCTCTACTTACTTATCCACTCATTGCAACCAAAGAACTTAAACTTCCTTGCTTCTTCTTCCATGGCTTTATTCTGTGCTCCTTCAGCTAGATTTCCTAAGATGCAATCCAGCCTAAGGTACAGTGGGTCCTTCACGCCACAAAACACTGTGAGATGCTGTGAAATCGCAAAAGAGCCTCCAAAACCAAAATCGAAGCTTCAAGTGGGATCACCAATCATCATTGTGGAGGCTCCCAAAGTCATAAAAACAGCCGCTTCAATGCCTTGCCTTAGAGCTAACTCTGGCTTAGTAAAGCCTGGCGATGTCGGAAGGTCTTCTTCATCATCTAATTTGCCTCTTCTTATTTATTAGCTTAGTAAATTTTAGGACAAAACTCATATAAATCCCAACCATCTGTAATATACATGCTTGAGTACACTTTTGCATATTTGGCTTGAGCAAATTTGTTTATACTTTTGATATTGCAGAATCGTGTCGAGAAAACCTAAGGACTTGTGGGCAGTTCGACTCTCCATTGGAACGTATCTTTTAGATGGTAAATATTTCAAAGCTTTAGAGCTTGAAGACGGAGCCACTGACTAATAAGATAGTAGTTAAATACTGAAGAACTGTGATGTGTGTTGTGTTTAATAGAGATATTTTTGGTTACGTATACATTTTTTTGTATTAGTTTTCACTATTTTGTAATATGAGTTTCGATTTTAATGAAAATATTATGTTACTAATCTTTTTAATAAACTACTGAATAACAAGGATGTATTAGTTTTCACTATTTTGTAATATGAGTTTCGATTTTAATGAAAATATTATGTTACTAATCTTGTTTAATAAACTACTGAATAACAAAGATTTAACCCGCATTATAGCGCGGGGTTTATTTAATTTTTAAAAATATAAAATATACTTAAAATTAAATAAAGTTAAATAAGAATATGATTGTGTATTAGAAAAAAAACAATATGGCAGAGCAAGAAAATAATAAAAATTATAAACCAAACACACATAATCTCTAATCTAAACAAATCACGCAGGCCTATATAACTTTATGTGGATATTTGGTAATAATAATAATCTAATTCTCAAACTTTGGTTGAGTAGTATAGAAACAAAAGAAATCTGATCTGTTGAATTATCATTGGTAAGAAAGCTTACATTGTCAATTATCATCGTGAAGCACTTTAATGGGCTTGTGTATTGAGCCCATTGTAATCCGTTTTCTTCACCGTTAACATTTTTGCTGTTTCGGCATAGGTTTCATCGTTTTCTTCGCCGACAAAGCAGAAAGAGATGAGATGAGAGGAGAGAGATGACGGATAATCTATTCGAAGGTCTTCCACCTCCTTCGTAACCTAAGCAAGAAGAACCACCAATTTCATTAAAACCAGATGACTCGACAAATCAAAACTTCTTTCGCGGTTCCGACATTGGTTCTCAAGAGTGTCTTAAAGCGATCAAGCTGGAAGAATTTATACCCAATGTTTGAAGTAAGCTTAGTTCGTGTCTATAGTATCTGAGTTCAATTCACTTTGGTACACCTTATTCACGTGATTGGATTCTCTAAATTTCCTTGAACGCAATCCTTATTTTACAAAATAGAAAAATGCCTCAACATCTACAGATGGTCTCGATAATGGTCATTACACACTATTAGAGGAATCTAAAACATAGTTGGATATCTAAACTCATATATTTGCATCTTCAGTATCCTTAGAAAAAATTTCCAAGTTTAAACATTGATTTGTTACCAAGCTTAGGAATTGAATGGGCTGTGTGGTCTTCTTCTAAACATGGGTATTTGTATAATTTTTGATATTTTATCGTCAGTTTCACGTATTTTTTTCTTGGTGCAGAAATCTCAGATACTATGCCAGAGAACTCCAATCAAGAAACGAATACTACCAATCTCGCCGAAAGTGGACAGTTAACCCTTGAAGGCTTCTCATTGAGCGTCCCAGCTGATCAAATGAGAGTAATTCATAACATTAATACGCTAATTGCTGAGGTAATTATCATGGAATATTTTATGTGATATTTTTATTTTATCTTTAGCTTGTTCTTTAGCTGTGGGAATCAATACTTATCGACTCTCAAGGTGTCATCATTCATCATTTAAAATCGTACATAAATTTTCTGATTATGCTTCTATATGGTTTAAAATCCTCATAGGCTCAAAATCTCACGTCATGTCATCTTCTTATGCTTCTTTTGTAATGGACCTTTCGCTCTATATCTTCTCTGGATCTTATATATGTAGCGTTTTACTGTTTCTGTGTTTCTCCTGTGTCCTTAAGTATTTACGTTTCTCGTGTTTCTTATATACATGAGCTGAACAGAGAATTAAACTTGAAATGTAAACAAAAAGGTTAGAGCTTCTAACAGAACAAAAATGTATTGGAAACTCTGTTTTACTCTGATGATTAGGGCTTTGAACTTTATAAAAAACAATTTTGTATCATAATTAATCACAGGTTTTTATTGTCGTCTTCTATGTGATCTGATTTAGTGTTCGCATACATTAGAAATGAAATTAATAATTCATAGCTCTTGAAATATTCTAAAACAACTAAGAAGAGGATGGTTTGATAGGTATTGAAATATTCTTGAGTACACAAAACTGATTTGAGGAATAAACTGACCATTGTTGGTTTGATCGAGTCTTGGATTTGTGCTTTTATAATCAATATGAAAACATATAGGCATTAGAGTTTAATAGGTGAGAATAGACATCAAACATGAATAGTCGATGAGATATTAGCTTCATCTGTTATCAATTACGTTTACGGCAATAGATCTGTTGTGATCAATAGGTTTGGTGAAATCAATACTGTTGTTATCAAATATAGGAATAAGATTTTATCAGAAAACATCCTATTTTTATAATGTACAAATACATAATGCACTGTTAATTACCAACAACTTTCTTATTTTGTTGTTAATTTAAATTTGAGGTTGTTACTGGTTAGTTTTTCGTAGCTCATCTATACTCATGTCCATTTCCAATTTAGCTGCATAAGGAGACTAAAGTTCATTATGTGTACTGGTGGAAATCCTTCTAGTTGCAGTTGCTGATAAATGTTTGATTGCCAGGCTTTTGTCATTAGATAGAGAAGATCTTCATTTAGATTGACCAAAATCTTTCCAATCAAATCCCATGGTCACATGAATCTTTGAATTCCATTTAACTGTTAGAGTTTCAATTATCATACCAAATAAGTTAATTTACATTGCTTTATTTGCTATATGCACAGGGTGATCAAGATTTTCCTGGGATTATACCATTAGCAATAAAAGACGTGTTCAGTATTATCCAGGAAGTAAATGATCTTATTTTACTCATAACATGTATGGTCCCTTAGTGATTGATAGTTTTTCATGCACCTAATAAAATGTCATATCTGCTTATTCCATCATCATTCTAAATTTCTGACCGTCGGAAGAGAGTTCTTACTCCGTGTTTCATATCTCAAAATATACAATGAGGTATGTGAAAGTTTTCATCCATGACATAATAGCATTTGCTGACACTGTAAATTCTCTGAAGATAAGGTTTTTAGCTTGAGATATAATTTTCAGTTCTTTTCATTTTGACGAACATTGCTCTTTGTTTTGGTAGCATGTGTAATTCCTTCATAACATATAAATGACTTGAACCTAATTTCCTAGAGAATATCTTAGTGATGTTTTTATTTCCGCAGTGGTTTCTCTACCTATAATGCTTGGAGATCCTTATCGTCATGGTTTCTTTATCATGTATGTCCATTCTCATTTTATCAGTTTTTTTCTATGTTTCGGAGTATGCAATCACATCTAACCATTCTATTTCATATACAGTCATCTGAGGACAGTAGAATTCCATGACGTGGAATAACTCTATTTTCTGCTCGAGAAGCATCAAATTGGTACCATTTCAGGGAGTCACATGCGTTACCAAACATCTGATTCTATCTTCATATACATTTCTAATGTATTTTTACATTTTTGTGCAGAATAAATTTAGTAATGGGAAACATAGTGATTTCTTCATTTACATGACTTGAAATGTGTCTTAGTATATTAAAATACAATGAATTTATGATGAAAATAGGTATCCTATAACATATTATAAGAACTGAAATAGAAATGCCGTAATGAAAAATTATTCTTTTACAATAATAACAAATAAAACTGATAAAATCGTAAGCTATAATATAAATACCCTATGAAGTGGACTTTTTAACTTGTCCATGTTCTATGCTTCTGATTGTTGACATAGATATCCTCATTTGTGTATTCCTATTGTGTATAATAAAAGATTAATATATTGTAATAGATAATAATATAAACAAAAATACAAACTAAAATGCAGCTTATTTATTTAGTTATGAAATAATTCAGTCTTTAGAGTTACAAGAAGATTTTGAAAAACCTCTTTATAAACAACATTAGTTGTTTTCTTCTGTGCTTCCCCTTTCTTATTAAGAGCTAGAATCTTCAATCCTGCCTTTCTACTAACCCTAGACATAGCAACATATAACTGCCCATGAGAGAAAACAGGTTTTGGTAAATACAATCCAACTTCATAAATGGTTTGTCCTTGACTTTTATTTATAGTCATTGCAAAAGAGACTACAACAGGGAATTGTTTTCTCTGCATTTTGAAAGGAAGACGTACATCCGAAGGTGTTATCATCAATCTTGGAAGCAGTACTGTTCGACCAACTTAGTGCCAGTAATAATTTTTGCTCCTAATACATAATTACCCATCTGAATAATTTGTAATCTTGTCCCATTGCATAAACCTCCATCTGGATCGACATTTCTTAGCAACATAACTGGGCATCCTATTTTCAGCCGAAGACAATGGTTAGGTAAACCTGAAGCTTTCACAGTATTTAGAAAATCAGGACCATATGCTGGATTAGCTAGTGCCTTAGTGTCTGTAGGATCTATACTATCAACACTCAAGTATACTCTTTCTTCACCTGCATGTTAAATAAATAGGTTATAAACATGTATTCCCCACTTACATTTTAAATATTTATAGAGTTTGAGATATATTGGTCAGAAAAAGTAATCTGACCACCAAGTCTATCAAGCATTCGGCTATTGATGGTGTTCACATCTTCATTGGTAGGACATAAGATGGCTCTTTCTTGAAAGAATTTTGGTTCCTCATGCTCCAAAGATTTATTGTTTTTGTAAACTGCATATACTATTGACTCAATAAGATCTTGACCGGTTGTGATTAGGAAGTCTTCTAGGATATCAATTTCTGCAATTCCATCATTTGGTAATCATATCTTCCCATCCCCAACATCTAAAAGCCACTTCGAGAACTCTTCTATTTCGTGTTTCTCATTCTCTGAAATCTTTGCGAGCAACCTCATGTTCCTAGTTAGCTCCAAAACTTTACAATCACGCCACAAATAAGATGAGTTTATAGTAGCATAAACAATTTGTTGCCTCCCAGCTCCGGTGATAACAGGTAATACCTGTCTGAAATCTCCACCAAATACAACAACTTTTCACCGAAAGGCTCTTGACATTTGAGGATATCCTTGAGACTCATGTCTAGAGATTCAAAACAATATTTACTCATCATAGGAGCTTCATCCCAAATAATAAGTTTTGCTTCTGTTACTAACTCCCCGAATGCAGAACCACGAGCCATATTGCATGTGCTAAATTCATCCACGTTTATGGATATACCAAACCTTGAATGAGCTGTTCTACCTCCTTGTAACAACAGAGACGCAATACCACTGGATGCGACATTAAGCACAATTTGACCTCTTGATCTTATTGCAGCAGACAAAAGTTGCCACATATAAGTTTTTTCAGTGCCTCCAAATCCATAAACAAAATACACCCCTCCCTTGTCATTTACAACAACATCAAGGATCTCATTTGTATATCTTCATCTGCTCAGGTGTAGCAGTTTTCAAATCACGTTTGAGTTCATCTTTCAACTTCTCACAGTCATAATTTTTTTCATCCAAAATCAAAGAATTAACTGTGTTGAGATCTTCCATATCAAATTTTGGCATTGTTTTATATGTTCGAAGAGAACCACCGTATATAGNAGCTGTATGTAGAGAGAAGTCTTTCGATCTCCTGTAGTGCATATTTTTGTTTTTCCTCATCAGTTAAACTGATATCTGCAAAAACATAATTGTTAAAATAGGTGTGAGTTTTTATATTTTTTATAATAAAAAATTCATAAAAAAGAACGTACATAAACGCTAGTCAAAGACTGAACTCACTTTTTGTTTAGAGTAATATTTTGCCATTGAAATTATTTAGAAATTTAATAAATTGAAATACATACCTAAACGATTCCATTCCTTTCTTTTTATATAGAGAATGTCTTCAGACAAAATCTGCCACGTTTGTTCCCATACTTCTTCTGGCTTAGTCAAAACATTTGCTTGTAACATTATGGTGAATAACTTCCTAGTATATTGTGCTGAACACATAAAGCTTGCTTCTTGAATAGCACCAATGTATTCTCTGTCCTCATCAAGTAAACCTAGTGAAAAACATGCATCTCTGTATGATCCATAGACAACATCTTGTACAGTTTTGAGATCATCAAAACTTTTTGGACCACGCTGATGATTGAGGAGCATTCTAAGATAATAACACTCTTCGATTTTCTTTGGGACATAATTAATTCTGCCAATAGCAAAACTCCTAACTCTACTGTGAAACTCTTTTCTTTTACCGTCCCAAGTGAAGTAGTTTGGTATCTCCTCATATAACAATGTTTTAGCCAGTTCATCAGATTTGTTCAATTCAAATTAAGCAAGAAATTGTGTTCAAGTTGTCGTATATCGATCCATAACGTCATTAATGGTGTTATCTTCTTTGTAGTAAATAGGCTGTTTTCCTTCTTCATGAAAATATAACTTAGAAACAGCTGTTGTTCGAAAATGAATGTCATATTCTAACATTCTCCACATGGCTTCACAGGTAGAAGCATATCTGTCAATGTGTAAATTTATATAATTAGATATAAATATACTTTTTACATAAGTATGCAAGTAGATATACATGTAACAGAATGAACCTGCAATCAAAGAAATTTTGCACTTCGTCTTTATCACCTGCATCACTACTCGGTCCAATAGTAAATGTAACACAATCTGGTCCTTTTGTGACGTACTTAAACAGATACTTACACGAACCTGATCGATTGCACCATTGTACGTTAATATGAGCTCCATATCTTAGAGATAGCCTCTTGTTAATATGAGCTCCATATCTTAGAGATAGCCTCTTGTTATATGGTACGACATATCTATTGTCACACTTTATGCCAGACTTCTCAACATGGTGACCAGTGTCCCTTCTTCGGTATACAGGATAACCTTCTTTATCAATCTTAGAATGGCTAGTATATGGTTTTGGATAAAACTTGGAACATTTCCCATCAATCATGCATGGTGAGTTAGGATTAGCATACCCACAAGGTCCATGAATCATACATTTTTTAACCACCTCATATAGCTCTGGTTCAACATCTTTATCAAGAATTTCAGCTGAGATAATCTCATCAACCTTATCTGTAGTAGTGATCTTTGATCCAGCTTGCATCCATAGTAAAATATGAACATGAGGAAGACCCCTTTTCTGAAACTCCACTATATACATAGCTGAGAATAAAAGAAAAAGACAATATGTATAATTCAAGCTAAATAAATAATTTAAGTATGTACATAAAGCTTATGAAATTATTAAATAAACTTAATAAACCAAACAATAAACTATAGTAGAATTTAAACTGTAGAATAAAGTAAAACAAATAAGGCCCACATTTTATTTGTTTTACAAATATCACGTCAAACATATTCTATTTCTTTACAACAACACAATACAATCAGTAAAAAATAATTACTGTTTTGATCTGTCTTTTCACAATCTCATGATTTACTCTCAACTACATGTTGTAATATTAGCTTCAAAACTTGTCCATTAAAAAATTATATTTTTCAATAATTTAAGTGTGTACATAAGAAGATATCAACTTACCTGAGGCTTTTTTCCCCAAAATATTTTTTTTGGTTAAATCATCCATTAGATTATCAACCTTAACCTTGAAAATCTTTGCAATTACATCTTGTCTATCATCACTATTTAAACCACGCTCCTCCACAAATCTAGTAATCTCAGGCCATTTAGGATTGCAGGTGAAAGTAATGAACAGATCTGGAAAACCAAAATGTTTACATGTAACCATAGCATCCAAATAGTTTTGCTGCATATACCTAGGTCTACCTACAAACGAAGTAGGGATTGCAATTCCTTTTTCTTGATTCTTAAGATCACTGTTTCCTAAATTCCTTGCTTGTTTCACCATTTCAATATTAGTACTCCTCAGTTTTGTTTGGTTCTTCTTAACATATCCGAGTCTATTGGATTCAATCATAGTGTAAGCATCAACAACAAACTGTTGGAGTAGACGTTTAGATAAAAGTAAAACATGCTTCTCTGAATCACGTTCCTGAAGCCTAAAAGCAAAGAACTAACAGATACTTATATGAGCATTTCTCTTTTCACCCTGGTTAGCTTTTTTATCTTTTTTTATCCTAGCATGAAAGCCATCCTCTCCACGAGCAAAAAACATAGGATACTGGAGGGCTAGATAAGAAGGATTAAGTTCATTAATCCTTTTTAACTTTCCAGATCTTGTTTCCAAGATAATATCACGCTTATCCATGTTTTTATGGAAGTCACCTGGGATTAGTGCAGCAACTTCAGAAGCAGATGGAAGACAATATAATCGTCCATCTTTTGTATGACTACCCATTATCCTCATTTGCAAATTCTCACTCTCATTTATATTGAATCTATCTCTGGCAATTCGGAATGACTTAACGTGTGGATTGACATCATCAAGCATTTTAATCATAGACTCTATTATTTCCTGCTTGAATTTATTTCTTCCATCACGGGGAAGGTAATGGTTCCCTTTACTGCACATTATTTATACAATTAGGTAGAATTAGATTAGACAAATGTACTATTATCTAAAATATTAATTATGATATATCTAAGAGAACAGTATTAACCTCATTACATTGAGTCTGTTTTGTACCTCATTCTCATTATCTACGATATATAACTGTTGAAACTTAGCATAATCACCCTCTTTTGGCAACAAAGAACCTATCAAATGGTAATTTTCACCTTGGAGAGAAAACATTTGTGATCCTCGACCTTTTTTAACAGAACGTTCAACTTTTCCACCAAGTGATGTCATTGAGAATACCATGTTATAAGGTCTATAATTCTCTTTGAAATGTTTAGATAGTTTGTCGTTACCGGTATATAAATTACACAATTCCTCAGGTGAATCAGGTAGCAAAGGTAATTTAATCTGCCCTTGCATACAACATCCAGTATAGATTGGTTTAGATGTTCTTCTCTGTCTATTAATACATTGGCCATACCAGAAAAGTGCACCACAATATTGACAACTGTAGTCAGGATCACCATCATCAATATAACCTTCGACCTCTGAAAATAAAAATGGTTTCATCATATAAATTAGTTTATATTAGTTTATTCTGATATATTGAAAGGTATCTACCATTTTTCTGAGAGCACCAAACTCATTCTGGAAACATCTGGCAAGCATAAATGTTCTATCATCTCTATTTATGCCTTTGTCGAAAACGTTATCTGTTGTACCATTAACTGAGTTGAAGTTTTGAATATCATCTTGTGATATTTCAGAAGTAGTATCTTGGCTTGAGAAATCAAAAACTTGTTCCTCATCATAGTCATCATAGTCATCTGTTTTAATATATAAGATCATTGCAAATATGATATACCAAATACATGATATACAATAGTCTCTATATAATACTACTGAAATTAAAAGAGTATTTACCATATTCATGGTCACTGACATCACATTCGGATACGTCTGTATTATCACCATCCTTCGTAATATAGTCATATGAGTGGGGAATTAATGATTTTTTAGTGGGGACGATGAGTTGCTGTGATGAAGTAGAGCAATAATTTCTTTTTTGCGCAGGTATAGTTCCATGATTAGCTATAGTTTTCATACTTGAACCTGTTTGAGTAAAAAAGTTTTGGGAACCTGAACAAAAGTCACATACATTAAAGATGGAATTAATAATTCATAGATCTTGAAATATTCTAAAACTACTAAGAAGAGGATGGTTTGATAGGTATTGAAATATTCTTGAGTAGACAAAACTGATTTGAGGAATAAACTGACTATTGTTGGTTTGATCGAGTCTTGGATTTGTGCTTTCATAATCAATATGAAAACCTTGAGATTTATATCTTTTAACAGATTGTTGTTCATCAGCTTTTCCTTTATGCTTCTTCATCTGGATATGAAAACAGATAGGCGTTAGAGTTTAATAGGTGAGAATAGACATCAAACAGGAATAGTAGATGAGATATTAGCTTCATCTGTTATCAATTACGTTTACGGCAATAGGTCTATTGTGATCGATAGGTTTGGTGAATATCAATATTGTTGTTATCAAATATAGAAATAAGATTTTATCAGATAAACATCTTATTTTTTTAATTTTTCTTATTATTTAAATAAAGTATTATTATTAGGTCAAACTTTTTATATTAGATTATATGTATGTACAGAAATAATAAATAGATAAAAGAATTTTTTTAATATATATATCAAACACTTAAATTTTAAGTACCGGAACTTCGAAATCTTTTGATAAACAGGGTCAGAAAGAGAAAAGAAAAATTGTTGACAATGACAACTTGAGGATTTGAGGATTACTTTGAAGTTATATCTCTTTGAGGACAATGACAACTTTAGGATTTGAGGATTACAACTAATCAGAGCTAACTTTCTCAATGCATGGTAACAGTAATGTCTAAATTAACAAAGATTAAATAGTTTTCAAATAACACAAAAATATAAAAACGATAAACTCATTGTCAAATAATAAACTAAAAATAGCAATAAATCACTTCTTTTTTTTGTCAACCTTACTATAGTTGGATCGACAAGGCCCGATCCATAGCCAAAGCCCAAACTCTAAAACTTCTTTCTTCTATCTCCTTGCACCTGAGAAGACTCGAACTCGGGTGCCTGAGGATTTGTAAAGTGGCCACTACCACTGGGCCACATGTCATCGGCCAATAATTCACTTTTAAAAAGAAAAAAAAACTAAAACCATAACAAAACAAAGCAGAGTATGAAAATAGGTTCCAAATAAATCAGGAAAAAAATAAAAACATAAATTCCTTCATCATCCTCTTTGATCACTTCGCAGCATCATGAATCCCATGGGTTATTTTTTTTGATCTCCTTAGTCTCTATAATGTCAATTTTGGACTCCTTTTCATCACATGTTTCTTCCTCGAAAAAACATTTAGATGTTTCAGCATAGATTTTTGTTTCACGACAAACCTTTTTATTTGTTGATGATTGATCTTCAGCATTGGTTATATCAGACAAAGAACGCTTAGACGTAGGGGTAGAGTACATTGAATGGTCATCATCGGTACTCTGACTAATGTTAGTGAGAGTAAGTTGAACCTGTAAAATATTAAAGAAATTAATTAAAACATGTCCAATATGAATTTGTTTATGATTTAGTTCACATAATCATCTTGTCGTAAAAATGAACCATGCATTCAAATTACCTGATCAATTGATTTAGAAAGGTCTGAGCTCAAGAGATCACTTGAAACTGAAGACTCAGTTTTACTTTTGGACCAGACCTTTCCCACTTTAAAAATATCATTTCCTTTGTAAATATTGTCATGTCCTACAATAATCCCAAATAGAAACTCCTTTCCAACTAAATTCTTAATTGCTAGGGGTGAAGCTTCAGGATCTTCAATCTAGAAATTGAAAAACATAATGTTAAACTCTAAATCTATGTATTATGTAAATCAGTTTCAATTTACAATCATAACATGTGTTTTAATATATAAGATGCATTACCTCACCAAAAGTATCGCCTAGAAGATCAATAGCACGTTGACCAACAACTTCAATAGCAAAACTGTCAAACAACACACATTTGGTTTCACCGGTATGATCCAAAAGTCGGAGATGTAGCTTGAACCTAGAACCATATATCAATATATTATTTTAGTATAAGCAAATTAGTTCTTACTATAGTAAATCTTATAAATGAATTAGAAAACCCTTACTACTATAGCGAGTAAGAAACTAAGATTAACAAAGAGATCTAGAGCATAAATAAAGAGTAAGAAAAAAATTCTAGATTATATATAATGAAATACGTACAAATGCGATGTGTCTTTATTGCTGGATTATAAAATCATTACCTTGGTGTCACATTTATGGTGTAGGTTCTACATGAGTCACACCAAAAATTTAGTTTTTGTTTAGCTGTAACACCCTCTATCTTGATAGAATCTGCTGGATATACTTTTTTTGTTGCACTTTCTACACCCATAATAAAACCAACCCCAGTCTGTGTTAATTCCCGAAATTGTACACACCAGAAGGCATTTACTCTCCTATAATGAATCCATTTCAAATTTAAAGTGTTAAGTAAAGGTCTAGATTTCATTATTTTTAAGCATAGAGTCAATAGACAAATACCTCAATTATTTCGAGTAATTGTGCAACAGATTTTCTAGGATGCTTAAGCCAGAGATCATCTGTTTCAGAATTTGATTTCCTCCCAGGGTTTGTGATAGTCAGCCTTAGGTTATCAGCTGGTAAACTATATGTGGAAATAATCGAAATTTAGTTAAATAATTAGTAGAATTATATTATGAAAATAGATGTTATAATAAAACATACGGGTTAAATGCTTCAATCTCTGGCAAGACAGGGTTGATAACAACAATAAATGCGTCAAATGCATTACTAACACTCTTTTCATCTGTAGAAAAGTTCAAAATCGACGAAGTAAAGAGAGGTACATAGTTAGGGAAGGATATTACATTATCTTAAATATGTAATAATGTAAAAATACATTTCCAAACATTAAGCTTAGCAAAACGGATTAATAAATAGATGATCCCGTCAGTTGATTTAACGCAAGTGTTGATGAACGATTCAGCAAATGTGCCCCAAAGAGTTGCCGGTAAAATATTATCACTATTATATACAAAGATTTGTTATATATGTTAAATTTTTTATAACAAAATAATTAAATTGATAAAATACTAATATATAAGATTAATAGTAGATATAATTAAGATAATTATAAATAAATCTTACACATGATCTCTTATTTTGAAATCAATCTTTTTGGTTATGTTCCCATAGACCACTACGTCATGGATTCGTATAATAGTTACAAGTTGTCCAAATACATCTGAATAAAAAAATATCATAGTAAATCAGGTATAAGTATGATAAGTACGACATGTGTGTTTATATAAATATTTAACTTACCAAACAAAACATCTGTTTGAAACTTCTTGGAAAGAATACTATCATAGGTGGCTAGTGAAATGAACTGGTCATCTGATACATGATCACATCGAATCACTCTAGTTGTATAGAGGAAAACAACTTTGAACTTAAGTTCGGAAGATTTGTATAGATTGTTGTTGTTAGCCCCTTGAAAATTATGGATTATTTTCCATTGATCGACCGTGATAGCATTTTCAAATTTAGCCATATCATCTTTCTTTATAAGAGCATTTGTTTTTGTACCCTATATTAAGTGTGAAGATAGTTAAGTATGGTGGTAAATAGTGATAAATATAATAACTGATGATTTATTTTTATCAAAAGTAAAAAAAACTTTACCGATTCGTCTGCTAGTATCATCTCGATTGTTTGTCCTGAATATTTTCCGTATTGTTTCCAAGTATGCAGGATCTTACACTTGATTCGCCATAATGATGTTTTTGGTTTGAGGTCTTTGAAGAGGGTGAACTGGGAGCAAGCAGCCAAAGGTAAAGTCATCTCAATATTCTAGAAAAAAAATTGTAGATGGAAAAATATGATGGTAAAGTTGAATGATACGTATTTTATATATAAGAGTGCTCTATGATGGAAAACTAAAAATATATATTCAATAAAATCTTAGCTAACTAAGTTGATAAGTGTAATCTTAAAAATTGGTGTTATTACCTTTTTAGGTTTTGTGGTGAAAATTAGTTCTAATAGTTGATAAGTGTAATTTGAAATATTGGTTGTTAATATCTTTTTAGATTTTGTGGTGAAAATTAGTTCTAATAAACTATCATTTCGATGAAGTCACCGTAAAATTCTCTAATCTTATTTAACTTAATTGTTATGAACTAATCATAATTGTAATTTAAAATATTTGTAATTATTATCTTTTTAGGTTTTGTGGTGTAAATTAGTTTTAATAAAATATCTTTTTGGAGCTCACCGTAAACTTCTCTAAACGTCATGATAACTTTAAACTATTAGATTAATGACTCTTGGTTCAAAACCAAACCTTAGGTTAATTTCGTTTCAAAAATCAATGACTCTTGGTTTTTTTAGGATTAGGTTTTGCTAATTATGTTGATTTCGGTTCAGTTTTCGAAGTTCTAAAACAGTAGTTAAAATATGTATTTGGATCTAAGAATTAAATAAACACATGATGAAAAAAAAAAAAAATGTGATGCTATAGCATGGGTATAATCTTAGTTTTTGAAAGTAAAACAGAAATTTATTAAAGATTAATACTTAAAAGGCCTAAGAATTTTATAATTTTGTTTCTCTTATATACTTAAGCATAAAGATAATAAAGATGAATCCAATAAAAATGATAAAGATAAAATAGCAGTTTATGGCAATAGATATTCAGGACACACGGAGCAACACCGGTCGAGAGATGAACACAACTAAAGAGAGATGTTTAGAGATTACCCAAATCGGACAAAATTTTGATTGCAATGCTGGAACATTGGAGATGTTTCTTAAAAGTGGTCAAAGCGATTTAGGAAGAAACTACTTCCAGCAAGAAGATCAAAAAGCGATTGTTACACAGACAGAGATGGAGGATTTGAAGAATGAGACTGTGAAGAGTCATAAAAGCATTTCAATTATTAACAGTAATAATATGCGTAACTAGTGTTTTACGTAATGAATGAATACGTTAATTAATATATAAGAATGTATACGTGAATAAATCAAAGTGATGATTAGGATTATTAATTGTTGGGTTTTTCTATTAAAGTTTATGACAAAATTCACCTTAGCCTATTTTTAAGGCTGTAACAAACCATATATTAATTTTTATCATAAAGTTTATAACACGGTCAAAATGAAAGTGTCTTCCACTTTAATATATAAGATATATATATATATATAATACATATAAACAATGTTGAACAATTAAAAACCAAATTTTCATTTAATTGATAAATCTCGATTTAATAGATAATAAAATATATTTAATAAAAAATGTAAACATTATGAAAATATATTTAATTTCAAATGAAAAACTGTTATAACACCGGAAGACTTAATAGCAAAACTAAAATCTACTATCTAAAGTGTCAGATCTATTATCGCGAATATTTTTCGGACATTATTAAAACTCATTTTTTGTAGTGATTTTTTTCTTTTGAAGTTTCGTGGTGCAACAATTCTTGATATCCAATTAGTCTTGTGTCTCTAGAGATTTGAATTTTTTCTTTATATCTCCATTTTTATTAGAGTTATCCAATATTCTTTGATTTGATCTTAAACATTAGACTTATTTTTCGTGACGAGAAAAAACCAATAACCATTGTGTGCAAAGTATACACTTTGAAACAATTTTGACATGACCGACTTGGGCTGTTATGCTTAAAAAACGGTTTTCTTGTCGAATCTATGTATATTATTTTTAGAATGAAAATTATAATAAAGTTTATCTATATTATTAAGTTAAATGAATTTAGTTTATTATCTTATGTGTAACATGGAGCGATCATTTATATATAGTTTATAAATATTTGACATATTATAAACTAAAACATCAAGTATTCCTCGCATGCAAAGCTAACATTACCATGCCACATATTTTCAAAATGCTAATTATATCAACATGTTTGCCAGTAATTTTTAGATTAGCATGTTCCAATAACTCAATAGGCCTTATTCAATTTTTTAAAAAGAGTTTAAAAATATTGAAAGCACATATCTGATTAATGTTATCATTGTTGAGTCTTGATGATTTATTATTACTACATTATTGGTTTAAAATTTGTACACATTTTAAACTTTATAAAATTTTCAAAAAACTGACTCGAAAGTTGAAATGCATAGGTTCTATTATTTCCCAAAACCCAATTGCAAAACCTTGTCTTAGAAATATTATTTACTGAATATGTATTACTCTAAATTGCTATTGCGTTAAAATCCAAAATTATTATTCTTTTATCTAAATCATACTCATTTTCAGATTGTTGTTTTCAATGGCTTTGGTTAATACAAATAGTTTTTTCTTAAATTCATAAATATTCCATAATTTTTAAAGGAATCTAAACTATTATCATAACAGAGAACTGGGAACTATAATGATATCATGAGCTTGAATTCAACTTTTAGTTGAATTTAATTATCCATTGGAAAAACATTTTCATTCTCCATCAAAGAGTAAACTAATAATAAACTGAAAGTAGGCATGAATCACTCTATATCAAGATTTGACAAAACGTAATGATTCTTATGGTTTTACTTTACGGAAAAAAATACAAATTGTTAAAAAGAAACTATATTAAGCAGATACACAAATTTTGTACTAATTGACTAGATCTTGATATGATCATGGACGAGGACTAAACACAAAAGACCATCAAGCAACCGCAAATCAAAACCGAGCTCAGTCCAAAGGAGTTTCAACAAGTTTTGGAGATTCCAACCAGTCCCATTACAAGATCACGAGTCATAAGTATATTGAACCTAAGATTGTTGCTATTTCAACTCAGCTTCAATCAAGCAAGGTGGTGGAACCACGAAATGTAGATTAGAGCAGCCTCCACCTTTGATATATTAAACCGAAGATTGTTGCTGTTTCAACTCTTCTCTTCACGCCAATGGCAAGGAATGGCCACACAAGTATGATGAAAAATACTTGATAAACTGGTTTGATCACTTGGATATGACACACCAAGACTGATCGAAAAGTTCACAAGGAACAAAAGATAATCACTCTCAAATATATTGATAAAAAGTTGGATGTTCTCTGAAAAGAGAATTACAAAGGTTTGTACAGAGAATAAAAGACTAGGCGGAAATCTAGAGTATTAATTGCCTCGAAAATGAGAGAAGACTACTTAGGAAATGGAGAGCATTAATCTTTTTTGACCGAAATTAACTCTTCAGTGTTGAATGACTCTTAATCTCCAAAATCTCGTGTTTTTTTAGCTGGCTACTTGGAATTGGCTTTTGGTCTCCCATTTTCCGTCTTTATAAGGTGGCTTCTAAAACCTACTAAAAGTTTTCCGTCTTTTATAAGGTAGCTTCTAAAACCTACTAAAAGGCTCCTTATGGACTTGTAAAAGACTCCAAACGCATGATACTTGTTGAGTATTATTCCGCACGAGTTCTTCTTGGTGTTCCTTTATCAAAAGGCTTTGAATAAATCCGCAAAGGTTTCTTGAATTTCTTTAGCACGTGATCCTGTAATGGGACCGGTTGGAATCTTCAAACCTGTTAGATTTTGAAGAAACAATGGCGGAAGTTTTAGAGAGATAAAATGGAGCTGAGAGAGAAAGTATGAGAGACAACTTGATTCATTTCTGTGTGTTTGAATACAAGGGGGCTTATGCCCATATATATAGGCAACATACAACAATGGAAATGCGGCTAAACCTAGTTGGTATCCACTTGAGGAGCCGACCGTTGCTCAAGATTGGCAAAAGGAGAGAGTGACATCTCTTGGGATTGACGAAAAGAGAGTCACGGGTCTCCAAAGAGAGTCACGGGTCTTCTTCAGCTCCAACGGTTGACTGAGTTTGAATTCTCAGTTGACTGAGCTTCTTTTTGGGCTTAATGGACCCTTTATGGACTGAACTTTAATTGGTAAGAGCCCAACACTTCCTTGTCTTCAACTTAGCCCATTCCGAGTTTGACTTGTATGGACTGTTTGGACACACTTCAGCTTCCTTGTAGATCACGCATGAATGACTTGTGATACAATTTAATACTCCCCCTCAAGCTTGACCGCAAGGGCTGGAGGTCAAGCTTGGAACCCGTGAGAACCACCTCATTAAAAACCTAAGTGTAGCAAAAACCACATAGGCTAACACGAAGGCAAAGAGTATGTTTCGCACAGATTAGAGGTTTAAGTCTGCCCAGTTCGAAGGTTTATGAGTCCAAGTTTGGAATGTATGAACTCACACACCTTTTGTGAGGCAACTTTGGTGAAGATATCCACAAGTTGATCTGAGCTTTTGGTGTAGCATGGAAGTATCATTCCCTCTTCAAACTTTTCCCGAACCTTGTGACAATCAACTTCAATGTGTTTTGTCCGTTCGTGGAACACTGATTTGGAGGCGATGTGTATAGCTGCTTGATTATCACAATGCATAGTCATAGGAGTGGCTTGGTTGATGCCTAAGTCCTTGAGGAGTGATTTGAGCCAAGTGAGATCCTCCGTGAGCTTCCTCATGGCTCTATATTCTGCCTCCGCACTTGAACAT
>OVBA01001277.1:0-46580 GCA_900406435.1 Lepidium aucheri
TTTTAGGTTTGCCGAAGATCAAGCACAAGGACTCAATCTTTGTTGTAGTGGGCCGTTTCTCAAAGATGGCTCACTTCATTCCTTGTGATAAGACCAATGACGCATCACAAATAGCTGACCTATTCTTCAAAGAGGTGGTGCGGCTACATGGAGTCCCTAGAACCATAGTTTCTGACCGAGATGCCAAGTTCATGAGCCACTTTTGGAGGACTTTGTGGCGTAAACTAGGCACCAAACTTCTCTTCTCAACCACTTGTCATCCTCAGAACAACGGCCAAACTGAAGTGGTAAACCATACTCTAGGTACCTTACTTAGAGCTACGGTCGGTAAAAATTTAAACTATTGGCTTACATGTTTACCTATGGTTGAGTTTGCTTATAACCGAGCTAATCATTCTTCTTCTAAGTTTACACCTTTTGAAGTAGTGTATGGATTCAATCCGTTGACACCTATGGACTTTACACCACTTCCTCCACGCCATTACCTTGACAAAGACGCAAGTGCCAAGGCCGATCTGGTCCGCAAGCTACACCTCAAGGTCAAGGAGAATTTGTAGAAGAAAGCTGAAGCAATCAAGCAAAGAGAGGACAAGAGACGCAAGGCTGTGATATTTGAACTAGGAAATTGGGTTTGCGTCCATATGCGTCCGGAGAGGTTCCCGAACAAGCGCAAGTCCAAGCTCTCACCCCGCGGTGATGGACCATTCCGAGTGCTAGAACGGATCAATGACAATGCCTACCGTCTAGAGCTGCCAGGTGAGTTCAACATTTCTTTAAGTTTCAATGTTGCTGATCTCTCTCCTTTCCATGTAGATGAAGACGATGCACCCATGATGGAGCATCTTCAAGAGGGAGGGAATGATGAGGGCATCAAGCCAATAGAACCAAACAGATCTATGACTAGTGCTAGAGCACGCAAGCTGAGGGAGCAACAAGGAGAAACTGTGGCTGAAGTGCTAAGCAAGGAAGAGGAAGCTTCTACACCANTAATTCCTACCATCTAGAGCTGCCAGGTGACTTCAACATTTCTTCAAGTTTCAATGTTGCTGATCTCTCTCCTTTCCATGTAGATGAAGACGATGCACCCATGATGGAGCATCTTCAAGAGGGAGGGAATGATGAGGGCATCAAGCCAATAGAACCAAACAGACCTATGACTAGTGCTAGAGCACGCAAGCTGAGGGAGCAACAAGGAGAAACTGTGGCTGAAGTGCTAAGCAAGGAAGAGGAAGCTTCTACACCAAACCGCACCAAAATTGATAAGGGCCACATTGATGTATTTTCAAGAAGTGCGAAGAAGAAGACAAGGGACTCGGACTAAGATCAAGACTCAGACATTCAAGATCTTCAAGACATTTATGAAGCTGAGCAAGAGGACCAAGAACCGTCAAGACTTGAGCTGCAAGCAACCAACAAGGCTTGGCCTTTCATTCGGTCCAACAAGGTATATTTTACTTACATTATGAATGTCTTTGCAGATCCATTAAGCCCAATGGCTCCAGCCTCTTAGATTAGAGAGTCTTAGAGTCCATAGGCTTTTAAATTTCGTTTAATAAAAGGTCAAGGCTTCAGCTTGTGAAGCAAGACCATCTGAACACTAAGTAGTTTCTGCATTTTTTTGTTTTGTTTCTAGTTGCTTGTTGTTGGCTGCGACTCATCTTTGTTTCTTATTTTTTTCTGGCTTTGAGTCGGCCCTTTAGGGCTAGCTGATATGACCATTATATAAGGTCCCCTTGCAGCCGTGTATTCATNNATCAATAAAGTTGAACTTTCTTCTACTTAGAAAACCTAGCCATTGGAAGCTTAGCCGCTTGCTCAATCGTGCAAACCACACCAAGTGATCTCGTGAGGATTCCCTTTGATCAGAAGTGTGTCTGAGTGTATCAAGAAGCCTCCATTCTTCTTGTAGATCACTTTTCAATCCACCAACTTCCGCACCACATCTACATCTTAGCAAAGGAAGCACGTTGGTTTCCCTTTAATTGAGATTCATTCCAAACAACCTTAGAGAAGCACCTTGAGGCTTGTATCAATTTATTTATTACTTTGCTTTTACCGTTTTCTTATTTTTAGGCTTTCCAAACAAGTTAGGGTTTTTATCTCTTTTGTTGTTTATTTAAGAGTAATTATGATTGTAAACTATTCAGAATTGAATTAATAATATTTTCAGAACACTTTCTAAGCTTCCTTTACCTGTTTGGTTAAGTTAAACTCGAATCTTTAATTTTCAAAGAAGAAAGATCAATTCGGGTATCCTTTAAGAATCAACAATTGTTTTCTATTTCGTAATCAGTTTAGTATCAGGGCTAAACTATCCTACCTCAATTTTTGTTTTGTTTTCCATATCGCATTTCTCATAAGCTATCGAGATTATGCCTCCACGAAGATCACGTTTGATAGATTCGGTGGCAGATTGGGATAAATTACGTTATACCCTATTAGCTATGTAGGAGACTATACAAGCAACAATTTATAAATCTATACAAGAGATGACCGAAGCTTTGTTACATAGATACAGATGACGACATGAATCATGCATGGGATCAGTGATCGATTTTGATGAGGATGTTCATCCTTTTGCAACACGCAAAGCATAGAGGGAGATGGCAAGTAACAATGATTAAAGTGATGGAGAAGATCGTTGTTGGGAGACAGGATCTAAAGTAGACTTACCCAAATTTCATGGTGGAGTGCGAGGTGAAGAGTTGATAGAGTGGTTGGTCGTAGTCGAAGAAGCTCTTGATTTCAAATGTGTTCCTGATGAAAGCTATGTGCACTCGTTGCAACTAAGTTTCAAGGAAACGCTGTGTTATGGTGGCTACAAGTAAAAGCGACCCGAGAATGGGCTGGAAAGGCAAAGATACAATCATGGTCGAAGCTAAAGTGAGTCCTAAAGGAGAGTTTTTTGCCGTATAATTTTGATATAAAAATGTTTACAAGATTAAAAAATCTGAGGCAAGGATCACGCGCAGTAGATGATTATGCCGAGGAATTTTTACTACTACTCATACTGAACGATGTTCATGACACCAAAACTTAGTTAGTGTTACGATTTATAGGCGGATTAAACCGTAATTACAAAACACGATGGCACAATTTGATTTGCTTACCATTGATAAAGCACATCGGAGGGTTGTGGCTTTCAAACAACCGTTCAAAGTGGAAACCTCATCACGGTCACAATCAGGTTCTAAAGGATGTATACAATCTGGTTCTACCCAAGATTCACACGTTTCAGTTTAGACCAGTGAAGAAGTTGTCTTATAGCAACGAGCATCACAAACAGAGGCCAGCACGAGTAACAACATGTAAAGAAATTTTCGATATGCTGTGGTTCAATGTTTCTCTTGTAGAGAAATAGATCACCTTTAAAGTGCTTGTCCGTCTCTTTCTGATGTGGTTTATTGGCTGATGATGTCAAATGGGATACAAATGGGTTATTCTAAGAAGACACGTTAGATGATACAACGCCTTTGGAGGAGGAAAATGTCCATGGTGACAAGGGTACTACATTGGTTATGCACCCTATTTATCTATCTGCGGTAACAGTCAAGGAACCATGGTTTCGTATTAATATATTTCAATCAACATGTATGGTTAGAGGAAGGATATGTCGATTCATCATTGACTCCGACAGCTTCAAAAGTATAATTTCTGAAAAGGGATTTACAAAGCTAGGTCTAACAAAGGAATTACATCCTTCTCCATACAAAATCACTTGGTTAACCAAGGGTTTAGAGATCAAGATCTCACACTGTTGTGCTGTGGATTTTCCAGTGGGTGTCTCTTATAAGGACAAAATATATTTTGACAATGCACCAATGGATGCATGTCATATGCTGCTTTGAAGGTCTCGGCAATTTGACAGGGGAGTTATATATGAAGGTCGTCGAAACACATACAATTTTGTGTTTGATAATAAGAAGAATATGCTCTTTCCTCAGCCATCTCGTAAACCTCTACATGTCCTTACCGTTAAGGTTACATCTCCTACACTTCTAAGTTCCACAAGTGAATATGTCCACAAGCTTGAAGACTCAGGTTTTGCTTGCCTTATTCAGCCTTCTTTTCGAGATTGCCATACGTTCCCAACACCAGTTCCTGAAGTATTAAAGGACTTACTAATCGAGGTTTGAAAATATCTTTCCAGATGGCCTTTGTTACGCGATATCTAGTATCATATTGAACTGGTTCCTAGTGCAACTCTGCCCAACCGACTACATTACATGATGAGTCCGCAAGAGCATGAAGAGTTGCACAGCCAAGTTGAGGAGATGGTTTCAAGGGGACACGTGCATCAGAGTATAAGTTCGTGTGCAGTACCAACCTTGTTAAATCCCCAAAAAGATAGTTTTTGGCGAATGTGTGTTGACAGACGAGTCATGAAAAAGATTACGGTACGTTACAGACTCCCAATACATCAATTAGATGATTTGTTGGATCAGATTGGAAAAGCTTCAGTATTCTCCAAACTCGACTTGAAGAGTGGTTATCATCAGATACGGATTCGCCCTGGTGATTATTGGAAGACGGGTTTTAAAACATGTGAGGGTTTGTTTGAGTGGTTACTTATGCCTTTTGGGTTGTCAAACGCGCCAAGTATGTTTATAAGGGTCATGAATTAGCTTTGCGGCCATTCATAGGATGCTTTTGTGGTCATTTATATTGATGACATATTGATTTTTAGCTCCTCTGTGGATGATCAACTTGGTCACTTAAGACATGTTTTTGAAACCTTACGAAGAGAGTTGTTGTTTGCAGCTAAAAGGAAATGCAAATTTGGAGTTCAACAAGTTCTGTTCTTGGGTTATATGGTGTTTAATGAGGGTTTTACGATGGATATGCAAATTTTTTTGGCAATTAGGGACTGACCAGAACCTAAAAACATCTACAAGATTAGAAAATTATATGTTTTGGCTTTGTTTTACAGACGGTTTGTGCCTCACTTTAGTATATTGATGTCGCTATTAACATATTGTCTCAAGTACTTGGTTTTTACGTGGACTAAGGACGCCTCAAATGCTTTTGCATTGATAAAAAAAAAAAGCTAATGACAGCTCCATTTTTAATGCTTCCAAATTTTAACAACACATTAGAACTACATTGTGATGCATCAAAGTTGGGAATATGAGTAGTTCTTGGCCAAGAGGGTAAAGCCATAGCGTTTTAAAGTAAAAACTCGCACGTGCAAGGACTCGTTACAACACTTATGATATTGAGTTATATTCAAATTTTCAAGCAATTAAACATTGGCATCACTACTTGTTCCATAAGGAATTCATCCTTTTCACATATCCCGATGCTTTAAAGCACCTAGATAGTCAAGTAAAGTTATCATCTTGACATGCAGTTTGGGTGGCTTTCAGGCAATAATTTACCTTCAACATTAAACACACATCTGGTCGTTTGAATAAGATTGGAGACGCTTTGAGTAGACGCCATTGCCTAGTCACAACAATGCATACCACTGTAGATTTGCCTCATCTGAGGTATGATTCACATACATTCTTGCTCGGTCTGCGATTAGATTACTCTCTTTCAGATGATTTTTCTCTTTAAGGGTAATCAAATTTGTGTTCCAGACAGTACATTATGGCTCCACATTATCAATAAATTAAATGGTGAAGGCCACAATAGAAGAGACCATACCCTTTAGCTTGTTCAAGAATCGTATTTTTCGCCTACTTTGCAGCGCGACGTGACTCGTTTTGTGAAATGATGTGGGGTGTGTTAGCATGCAAAGGGTTGTTCTACTAACGCTGGAATTTATTTGCCTCTTCCAATACAGACTCAGCCTTCGACTGATGTGAGTATCGACTTCGTGTTAGGAGTTCCACGCACTTAAAGAGGTAATGACTCAATTTTTGTTGTCGTTGATCATTTCTCAAAAGTGGCACATTTTGTAGCATGCAAAAAGACGACAGATGCAATAACTATGGCATAATTGTTCTTTAAGGAAGTATATAGACTTCACAGTTTGCCTAGTTTAATAGTCTCTGATAGATATACAAGTTTTTTCAGGCATTTTTTGCAATCTTTGTGGAAGTCTCTAGGAACATCTCTTGACATGAGCATGACTTATCATCCACAATCCGAAGGCCAAACTGAGGTCACAAATCGATCTTTGGGCAATATGTTACAATGTGTAGTGGGAGAAAACATTCGATCATGGGAATCCAAATTGTCACAAGTTGAATTTTCTCACACTCATGCAACCAATCAGAGTTTGGGTTATTGTTTGTCTAAAGTTGTTAATGGCATAGTTCCGCAAGTCCTTTGGATTTAACAAACTTGCCGGATAACACAAGAGTGCATGGTGAAACACTCAATTTCATAGATTCGATACAAACGGTCCATTCACAGGTAGTTCACAACCTTGAAGATTCGACGGCTAAGTACAAAGAGAATGTTGACAAGCATCATCGTGAATTCTTATTTGAACCAAGCTATTTGGTTTGGGTTGTTCTCACTACATACAGGCCTCCTTTGCACGAGTACAACAAGTATAAATTAGTATGTACGCATCTAAAAATCCAGCAATGCATCAAACAATTACCTAGCATCCAATTCACAAACTGAAAATTTCTAAAATTCTCCATGAACCATAAATTTGATTTCTACACAAAATCTATCCGCAATTGGTTAATTCTAGTCATGAAATCACCATAAAATGGCATAAGAAGATGAAATTCGCATCAAAGATCAAACACATTGCAAAAAATTTAAAATTACCAAAATCCATAAAAATTCGCAGATTGAAAAGGTGGATAGAGCATACCTTTTGATACACCCTTAGCCAAGGATCACACAGAGAAGTTGGTAAGAACGCCTAAGAGAACAGAAAGGTGTGGAAAATCCTTCTGTTTTTGGTTTTATAACAGTTTCATAACCCTTTATAAAAGGCTTATAAAATTGGTTTTATAGAGACTTATAATTTGTGGCTGCAGTAGACACGTCCAAGAGAGGAAGAGACTCGAACTAGAGGCAGAAGAGACAGCAAATCGAGTGAAGAAGCTGAAGAGACAGCAAGCTTTGAGAGGACTCGAACCAGGGGCATAAGTTACAGCAAATCGAGTAATAATGTTAAAGATTCAACAAGTTTTATTCAGAAGTTGAAGAGACAACTTGTACCAACGTTTTTAGAGAGTTTGATAAAGGAATTTCATTTATTTGTGATCCAAATCCAAGGTGAATTACATAGAGAATTCTAAAGAGTTTAAATATCAAAGAAAGAGTAGTCAACAAGACTAACTTCAAAAATGAAAGCATAAATTAATGCAGTCTTTATCTTGAAAATGACAAAGAAATTAAAATGATAGTTGGGAGGACTCTTGAAACTCCCCCACGCTATTCCAAGAGTAGATGAGTCTTCCTTTTGCTTGCTAGACTTCCATAGGAATCATCAATGGGACATTTAAGAAGTGGGCCATTTGCCTCCTTAATAACCTCTCCAAGAAAACTCATTGGGACAAAACTTGGATGAGGGAAAAAGAGCACAACATGACTCACTTACCCATTGAATGATTCGATTATGCTTCTGTTTAGTGGCTCCATGAGTGTTTTTGAACCAATCGGAAATGCCTTTCTTGAAGTTGTTAGTCTTTGCGCCTTGGTTAAGCTCCATATCTTCATTAGTTGCAAGCTGATCCTTGGTTCCATACTTGAGGCTATTCAGTATCATATCATCCCCTCCCTCTTGAAAAGGATTTGTGTAACACCTTGGTTTTGGAAAATATGATATGTGGTGGTGCATGCGGAGAGGTTTAAAAAATTGATTTGGCTACCTATGTCACCAAAGTGCACTTATCTTTTCGGTCACTTGTCTAGAGAGAACTCCAGAGTTAAGCATACTTGAGCTAGAGTAGTCAAATGATGGGTGATCTTCCGGGAAGTGATTTTCGGAATCGTGTGAGTGAGGACAGAACACGGGGAAAGTTCATGTGGTAATTTGTAAGGTCGATAAACATGTCTTTAAAGCCTCCCGGACATAGCGTACCGACCTGTTGACTGGTAAGATGGACCCACAAGCCCAAAGAGGATGTGGGGTCCATTAAGGTGACGGTCGAGGCGTTACAATTGGTATTAGAGCCGAACCTAGGCGTGTGTGGAGAAACAATGGCTCACACCATCAAAGGGTAATGATCTTGGTAAGCAACAAGGACGTTGCGGTCTGTTAATGGGGGTGAATTGTAACACCCCAGTTTTAGAAAATATGATATATGGTGGTGCATGCGGAGAGGTTTAAAAGAATTGATTTGGCTACCTATGTTACCAAAGTGCACTTAACTTTTTGGTCACTTGTCTAGAGAGAACTCCAGAGTTAAGCGTGCTTGAGCTGGAGTAATCAAAGGATGGGTGACCTTCTAGGAAGTGATTTTTGGAATCGTGTGAGTGAGGACAAAACACGGGGAAAGATCGTGTGGTGATTTGTAGGGTCGGTAAACAAGTCTTTAAAGCCTCCCAGACATAGCGTACTGACCTGTTGACGGGTAAAATGGGCACACGGGTCTAAAGAGGACGTGAGGCCCATTAAAGTAACGGTCAGGATGTTACAATTTGTCCTCAAATCAAAATAATCTGCAAGACACAACAACAAGTTAGTATTATCAGAACTTGGGTTTGAAGGGAGCTTACCTTGAGAGCTTGTTGTGCCATCTTTTGAAGTGATTTGCGTTGTAGTTTGGTTTAACATATGTCCTTTAGTCTTTATTGATGCAGAATGGTCGAGCTCCACAATTTGAGAGGTGTTTGCATCCTTTTTTCCTCCTTTTGGTCTGTTTGGAGCTTCCTTGAATTCGTTTGATTGGAGTTTCAAAGTGTATGTTCTGTTTAGAGAACTTCGCTTTTCCTTGCTTGATTGTATAATGTGCATTGGTGAAGAGAAGTTCTTTGGCTGTCTTTTGCACACTGAATGTGAATTCAAATTGACCAAATTGAATGCAACTTTTTTTCCATTTCTAACAGTTTGATTAGTGGCTGAAACTCTTCTCCTTTAGCTTCTCTTCTCCTTTAGCTTCTTGATCCTGCAAAACAAAACGCATTCCACTCGGCAGATCTAGTGCATCATTAGAAAAACTCCATAGAGTTTCCTTATTAGCAGTTTTAAATGTAGATGATTGAGAGAATAAAGTTCTTTGGATATTATCGGATTTAGCAAGGAAATTCGAAAACTTAGAGGAACTATTCTTAGGCTGATTCCCTTTCTTGTTTTGGTCTTGATAGATTTCAGAAGGTGTCATTGGAACAAGTATTACTTTTCTTCCTTTGTGCTCAAACGAGTACTTGTTGGTAGATCCATCATGAACCACTCACTATCATATTTCCAAGGCCTTCCAAGCAGAATGTGACTTGCTTTCATCGGTAGAACGTCATACAACACCTCATCTTCGTATTTGCCGAGTGTGAAAGGAACAAATACTTGGTTGTCAACTCTCATCTCGCCAGTATTATTGAGCCATTGCAAGTCGTATGGCTTTGGATTCTTTATATCATTCAGACCAAGCTTCTTAACCATGTACTCACTTGCCACATTGGTGCAACTTCCTCCATCGATTATGAAGCTACACACTTTTCCTTGCACAAGACACCTTGTCTGAAACAGATTTTCGCTTTCAGCTTCTAGTTCTGTCTTGGCTTTCACGTTTGGCACTTGTTCTTGCACATGAAGTACCTTTTTGATCATCAAAAGATCTCCTTTAATAGCACTCTCCTCGTGAACTTTAGGAAATTAGGAAGTTCTTCTTCATCAGCTGATTTATAACCATCATCTTGTAATAAAATCATAACTCTCTTATTTGGACAAGCACTAGAGATGTGGCCTCTTCCTTCAAAATTAAAACAGACAATCTCACGAGTTCTTGTAGAAGTAGTGGACGCCTCTGTTTTGTTCCTTAAGGTTTGAATAAGTGGAGGTTGGTTTAGAGATTTCTTTAGGCTCATCAAAAGCCTTTTCTTCCTTCAAAAATTGATTAGCAACTGAACTAGCCCCAAATGCAGACTTTGAACCCTTTCTTTTTAGCTGTTGTTCAATCAGATTAGCCTTGTGATAAATCTCCTCTAGATTACCATAGCTTTGTATATCTACTCTATCTTGAATTTTATGGTTCAGTCCACCCAAAAACCTAGCAATGGTTGCTTCATCATCTTCGATTATATTGGCTTTGAACATTAGGGATTCCATTTCTTGAAAGTAATCCTCCACACTACTGCTTCCTTGTGTCAAACTCCTCAGTTTCTGGTGCAGCTCTCGTTGATAATGACTAGGCACAAACCGTTTTCTGAAAAGTGCCTTCAGATCTTCCCAAGTAACAATAGGCGGATCTCTATTCTTTTGCGAGTTGTAGTGCTCTCATCCCACTAATTCAGAGCATAACCATAGAACTCTATTGCAGCTAGCTTAACCATCTTGTAATCAGTATAATCTTGACAATCATAGATCATCTCGATTTTCTTCTCCCACTCCAAGTAAGCATCTGGATCGTTTTTACCATAGAAAGGAGGAATATTCACCTTCATGCCTTTCATATCATCATCAGGGTGAGTTCTCAAATGCCTTGATCCATTTAGTGAAGAAACATCATCACGATCATCAGTTCTGGCCTGTCTTTGTTGTTCTTGACCCAAATTTTCAGTCCTTTCTAAACTCCTTCTTGGTCTACCCTCTCCTTGAGGCTGGTCGATACTCTGATGCAGTTTTTCTCCTTGTCTTTGCATCATTTGTTCAACTCTAACTAAAACTGCTTCTAACAAGAGTTTGTTGGAGTTGTTGATGACTCCTTTGGTTTCATCTTGATTCTCCATTTTGTACCTGATACAAAATAGACAACACAAGCAAGTAACAAGTTCTCACAGAAATTTGCAAACAAAGATAGATATGTTGATGAATAAACACGTTTTAAAACCAACAATAGCACACAAATCTGCAGTAACACACGAAAACTCAACCTAGAATGTGAAGAGACAAAGTTTTTGTGTACAAAGATCAACACCAGAGTTTGATCTAATCTATTAACCGTTTCAACAATGATTCTTGAACAGATTCTACTTAACAGAATAAGCAGAATACTAATGGTTTCAATTTAACAACAATCAACCTAGAATCTCAACGGTTTTTTAATAAAACTAACAAGATACTTGATCAGTTTTCAGAGAGCAAAATTAAGAACAGGTCTGATTCAGAACAAGGTGAAGAGACACCAATCAGATTCGAACAGTAGAAGATGAACAAAATCTAAAATTGTTAAAGGGAATAAGGAACAAGATTACCAAATCCCTGTGTGGTTCTGATACCACTTGATACACCCTTAGCCAAGGATCACGCAAAGCAGTTGGTAAGAACGCCTAAGAGAACAGAAAGGTGCGGAAAATCCTTCTGTTTTTGGTTTTATAACGGTTTTATAACCCTTTATAAAAGGCTTATAAAATTGGTTTTATAGAGACTTATAATCTGTGGTTGCAGTAGACACGTCAAAGAAAGGAAGAGACTCAAACTAGAGGTTGAAGAGACAGCAAATCGAGTGAAGAAGCTGAGAGACAGCAGGCTTTAAGAGGACTCGAAGCAGGGGCTTAAGTTACAGCAAATCGAGTAATAATGTTGAAGATTCAACAAGTTTTATTCAGAAGTTGAAGAGACAACTCGTACCAACGTTTTTAGAGAGTTTGATAAAGGAATTTCATTTGTTTGTGATCCAAATCCAAGATAAGTTATATAAAGAATTCTAAAGAGTTTAAATAGCAAAGAAAGAGTAGTCAACAAGACTAACTTCAAGAATGAAAGCAGAAATTAATGCAGTCTTTGTCTTGAAATGAAAAAGAAATTAAAATGATAGTTGGAAGGACTCTTGGAACTCTCCCACGCCATTCCAAGAGTACATGAGCCTTCCTTTTGCTTGCTAGACTTCTATAAGAATCATCAATGGGATATTTGAGAAGTGGGCCATTTGCCTCCTTAAAAACCTCTCCAAGAAAATCTATTGGGACAAAACTTGGATGAGGGAAAAAGAGCACAACATGACTCACTTAGCCATTGAATGATTCAAATGCTTCTATTTAATAGCTCCATGAGTGTTTTTGAACAAATCACCAATGCCTTTCTTGAAGTTGTTAGTCTTTGCGCCTTGGTTAAGCTCCATATATTCATTAGTTGCAAGCTGATCCTTGGTTCCATGCTTGAGTTTACTTAGTATCATATCACCTTTGCATATCAAGAATGAGACCAGGATAATAAGAAAGAGGAGGAAAAATTCGAGAGGATTAGGCTTAAGAAGTGAAAGAGTTATGAAGGTTCAAAAATTTGGTGAAAAATCTCTCTAAAATCACCCAAGAGGTGATGCACCAAAAATTCGATGGTTTTGATCCATAGTTATGGGTTTTGTTCTCTTAAACATGTTTTCCGGTTCAATTTAAGTTAATTGAACTGTTTTTTGAAATCAGAAGACTTACACTAATCGTAGATTGATCGGTCTTCAAACTGGATCGATCAGTTTTTAATCTCTCACTTGTTCCTCTCCATCGGATCGATCGATCCTTGTGTTGTGGTTGATCGCCAGGTCGTCCACAAAAATAACATTTTAACCAGATTGGTCGATCCTGTGCATCAAACTGGTCACCAGATCATCTGCATGTCTCAATTTCTTTAGTGGATCGATCGATAATAGGTAGATCGATTGATCTCAGCACTCCAACTCGATTTCTCTCACGTGAAAGAAAAGAAAACAAAAAGAACCTAAAACAAAAAATGCAAAAAATTTAAAAGAATCTACTAGTGGGTTACCTCCCACTCAGCGCTGGTTTAAAGTCATTAGGTTGACTTAACCGCCTTTTAGATCTTGGTTGGACTCTTAGGAAGAATTTCTCCATTCTTAGTCAAATTTCCTTCAGTGACACATGGCTTTAGGTACAGGTCGTCAACGTAAAACTCAATTCATGCAGCATCCAGCAACACTACAGCTCCACAAGGCTTGACGTCTTTCACTGTAAAGGGTCCTCACCATCCCGAATCGAGCTTCCCTGTAGAACTCCCAAGACAAGAATCAAACAGAATTACTTGAGTGTTAGCTAGCTACATTCGATCAAGGATATGTTTGTTTTGAGGGTCCAGATCTGGTGGTTCATAGCAGTGTATAGAGCCATCTGTAAGCTCTTAGCGAAGATTTTTCTTTTCATCGGATTCACACCCAAACAACTCATCGAAGCCTGATGAAGTCCAAACAATTGCCTCTGACTCTGATACCTCTTTAACTCTCTTGGCTGAACTTATCATACTGCAGAATTCATCACTAGAAGTTGATATAGGGTATGAAACCCCTTTGTCGACATTCTCAAGAACAACCTCTTACTAGGGAAATCAATATTAGTCCCAACAGTGTTCAAATACTGTCTTCCCAAGGGCAAGGGAACCGTACTGCCTCATGCCATCTCCACCACTGTAAAGTCTGTTGGAACCTTGAAGTTTCTAATCATAAGTGGATAGTCTACTATTCTTCCACGCAGACACTTAGAAGAGGCATCTCCAAAAGAAATAGAGGCATTGTGATCATGTATATGTTTACATTTACACTAGCACAAAAGTCGCAAAGTGCATCATCAAACTCCAAATCCCCAAGACTGCAAGGAATGATAAACTAACCAAAATCCTCCAATTTAGTGATTTTTTTGTTTCAGATGGAGTCATGCTCAGCTAGAGATACAGTTCTAAGACCTTCTTGACCTTCCCCATGTTATTGAGAACTACCTTGATGAAATCAACATACTCCTAAACCTAAGACAAGCTTTCGACATTCAACAGTGGTAATCCTATATTATTCATAGCTGACTTAACCCTAAACATGCTTTCTTTTGCCCTATGGTGCACATGTTCCTCAACTAAGGAACATGTGGTGTGTAAGCTCGGGGCTTAGCGGCTTCAACGACCTTCTGTGCAGTCTCCTCATGCGTTTTCTGCCCTATACTGTCGAACTGGTCCTGTATCTCAACTCATCCTTAGAAACTCAAACTTCATACTTTGCCTTAATTTCAAACACCAGTTTGGTGATCTCATTCACTTCTTTATTGCAATCAAAATCAACGACGATGACATTATAGGATTCTTTTGGATTCGTCTCAACCTTCCCTGGAAGTGTCCCTTTAGGTCACCTTACCGCCTCAACAGTCTGAGTAATGTGAGCTTCTCCATGTGAGCACACACTGACTCATACTTGTTGTTGAGATCATTATACATGTAATTAACCTTTGCATTAATATCTCTCGAAGTCTTCTGTTGTTCTTACATAAGCTGTTGCATCATAGACTTGAGCTCGTCATTTGAAGTGCTAGAAAAGCTCACTGGAGCTTGTTGTTTTGATGGTGCTGCTTGCTGAAAGGGCGTGAAAGGTTTTAGCCGATTCTCTCCACCGCGTGAATTCTGAACAAAAGGCTTATGGTAGTTCTGATTGTTCCACTTTTGACCTTGCCTCGATATAAATTGTTTACCCTAAAAAAGAGATCCTTGTGGCATTGTCTGCATCGTAAAAACTAGGTCCTAAGGGTTCTCCACATTACTGCTCTTGTAAGATAATAAGACTGGTTAGGTCTCTTATTCTGCCATTTAACATAATCGACCTCTTTATGATCCTTTGGTAAATCCGAATTCTCCTAGACATAAGCGACCTCTCCCATTTCGTCACACTAGTGAACATTCATCTGTTTGTACTGCCTAACCTTAATCAGCATATCCAGTTTCTCAGTAAGCTCATCAATTTTCTGTGAGTCAATACTGTTGACACACATCTTGAGCGTTCATACTAAGGACATTGGTTCCCTAAACTTTCGCTAGATTCTCAATGAGGGTAAAAGCCTCCTCCTTGGTCTTAGTTATGACATCGCCATTACAAGCAGCATACAAAGAGTTCTTGTAATCCCACTCGATATCAACATAGAAAATATTCAAGAGCTGCTCGTCAGTATACCCGTAGTGTGGACAGTCCCTCTGATACTCCTTGAATCTCTCCCAAGCTTCGCTGAAGGACCCACCAAAACGTTGCTGAAAAGCTGTAATCTTATTCCTCAATGAAGTAGTCTTGGACTTAGTATAAAACTAGCCCATAAAGACAGCTTTGATCGCTTCCCAAGTAGTAAGCAATCTTGCAGGAAGTAATTTGATCCATCCAAATGTCTTGTCAGATAACAAGTGGTGGAATAGCTTACACTTCACATAGTCTGCATGGACTCTATTAGAACTCGCCGTCCTACACATGTCTTCGAAATTCTTGATGTGATCCATCGGATTCTCGCATGGGAGATAATTGAAGACATACTACTTAACCAATCCAATCAGCTAAGGCTTGATGTCGTAATCTTGCCTTTGAATTAGCGGAGGATGAATAGTAGACCTATTCTGATCGAACTGGTGAGGTGTATCTGAATGACCTATTGCACGATGTGGTGCCTACTCTTGTTGATGCCCCAACTGTGCAATCTCTCACTGCAACTTCTCAACAGTGACTACTCCGTCTTGACGTTGATGGTCATTAACATTGGTCGTGGGGCCTGTAGGGATTTGTTGACTCATTGCTTTGGCTTTCCTATTCTCACGTTCAACCCTTTCAAGTGTCTTGTTGTCGAAGTTCAGAAGATTTTCAGAGCATTGGCTTATCCTGACTATAAATCGTAAACACTAAAAAGAAACAAAAACAAAACGTAAATAAAAGAAAGCTTACACTAGAACTAGATTGTAAATCGAAAGGCTACCACTTGGTCGCTGCAACGGTGTCAAAAACTTGATATCACGAGTTTTAAACCCTAATAACCTATTGGAAATGCACATCAAATCAGTGTAGTACTTAAAGATCAAATCCACGAAGACCAAGTATTGCATTACCGATGTTTAAATCTAATTTAAGCTAAGATAATTCAAAAGAAGTGGTGATTGTAACTAACAACTTAAAGTGATTAATGGTTATAAAATTCAATAACAAAAACATCAAGTATAGAGAATTCATTAAGAAGTAGGAAAATCAAAATCAGGAAACTATTTAGGACACAAATTCAACAAACTCCCGACACAGAAAAAAAGATATAGCAAATTCACTGCCATGGCGTCGACTACTATATCTAGAAACCTAGAATCCTAAACTTTCGTTCGCTCCTAGAGATCTAAATGTGCATTATCAATTAAGTCTGAAGTCCACAATTTGCCTTGACATCAACTTGCATTGGTTAATGACTAACTGCTCATCTATGCTATTTCGGGCATCTAAAATGCACTTTTGGTGAGTTAAACAACTTATTATCATAAGTTAGGTGATCAGGCTAAGCTAAACATTAAACTCAGCAATAGATGGAGAACTCTAAGGATTAAGCCATATTTGTTCATAATTTATTGATTTCCTAAATCCCTAGAAAACTCTAAACCTGATCAAAGAAAACACAACAAGTGAATTGAAAAAAAAACATAATTAATTGCAATAGAGATTCAGAATGTTCTCCAAATTGTAGAGGATGAATTCCTCTCCCAAAAGCTTACAAGAACAATAGCTAATACTTGGCTCTCGGAATTATGAAAAAGTGCCTCTTTATCTAACCCAAAAACATAATTAAAAAGGTTAAAAACGCGTCTGGTACAAAATAAATAAACTGGACGGATATAAGGAAAATCTGATTTTCTTCGCGCAGGCCCGTAGGTTGGCTAATCTAGGTGGAGAAAGACCGATTCCATTGTGAAATGGTCGACTTTGGATCATGCTAGTAGATCTTTAAATCATACATAGATTTCTTCTTAAAGGTTGGAACGAGTGATCTTGATGTAGATTGATCGATCTTCGCTTCAAAACGACTCCGCAAAGTAACTAGTTGATCTTTTAGTTGAACGCATCTTTTGGTAATAATATGATCGATCGACATAGGTAGGGATCGATCGATCTTAGTGCCCAAAAAGCCAAAGATGATCCTTTTTGCTCTAATTCATATCTTGAGTTCTTATTTTCTTCTTAAGTTGTTTTATACCTAAAAAAACTATAAAAATTAACAAAGACTCAAAAAATACATGAAAATATAAGTTATAACTGATAAAAGTGAAATACATCACGGATCAATGTGATAACTTTGTACCAATGTCCTTACTAAATATGTGTTTTTCTTCATTGTTAAGTTTTCTCCTCAGATAGTTTTTGTCTCAAATAGTTTTTGTCTCGATTAATTAGCTGCAAATATCTCGCATTTTTATATTTTTTTAATTCATTAATTTATTTTGGCTTTCTAAAGTTATACTTTACACGTGGAAGTAATCTTTAATCTAGTGGCTGGTGGTAAATTCATTAAAGGCAAGCGTACATGCACAACCAGGGATCGAGTCCCACCACCTACGTGATTTATGTAGAAATTTGGCTAATGGGCCGGCCTTTGTGGTCCATATTAATATTGTTGTTGACAAAAAAAAGTTATATTTTGCAAGTGACCTTTAGTCCAGCGACCGGCGGTAAGATTACTAAATGGCAGACGCACTTGCATATCCATGGATTGAGTCCCACCACCTATATTATGTACATGGGCCGACCAGATGTGATCCAATGTTAAAAAAAGAAATTATACTTTAAATTATTATTCAAAGAATGATCTTCTTTGGCGACATCAACATCAGTATATATCATAGAAATATGATTACTAAGTTGTGAACTGTGGCCGATACCTCATCTTCTATTAGGACAGAGCAAGTGATGTTGAACTTTAAACCAATCTCATTCAGCATTAACGAACTAAACATGATAAAATTTTACATAAATTTCGTGCTTGAACAGGTAATTCTTGGTCACATTTATGTTCTTAATGTCCCTTCCAAGCATCAGTATGCCAACATTTTCACCAAAGCTTTTATCTCTTCTGGTTCAATCTATTTGTGATGGTCCCGCTCTGAGTGCATGAATGTGATATACAACAAGATTATGATTTTCTTTATTATGTAAAATATAATCATATCATAATTTCTGCTCTCTTTTTTCGTTCAACAATTTTGTGCTTATTACCACTGTAGTAATATTTTGTATTTGTATCAATGTGTACCCAATCTATAAAAAAACACATGTATGTAAAACATTGATTACCATCTAAAAATTCACAAGTAATATAATCTTCGAACAAAATAAATAGATACTCAAAACTTCTATATATGTTATAAGAATCATATGGTGTATACAAAATATGCTTATACCTACATATGAACTTGCGGATTGTTTTAACATGGCAATTATTGGACTTGCCTACTATAATAGAAACAGTTTCGCAGTTTCATATATGACATAACACCTTTAATATGGTCTATTTTGAACTGTTGACTAGAAATGCCCTTTGGAAATCTCTATAACTATAAGAAAAGAAATCTTTTTAGAATCATAAGATTTACCACAATAAACCTAAAAAAGACCACAATTAAATAATATTCTGAAGGAATATGCTCTGGGGTCATGCCTAGTATTATTACATTTTAAAATTTTCAGACATATAAAAGGCTACTATATCGTAAAAAGCAATGGAAACTAGAGGTAGAATCATAGGAGATTAAAGTTACTTTAAATCTAAATTTTGATCTGCCAACCTTAGTCCACAACTTGATATTGAATTTCTACTTGAAAAGGTATTTCCAGACTTGTGGTTTATTTTTTAAAAAAATTTTTTATATTCGTAAGCTACCAATAATTACTTTTATATTCCTTCTATCAAAATATAAATATTTAGAATTTTAGTGACGTTCATTTTTTTTCCACTTTAGAGATTATGATATTCATTAAAAACAAGTTTTAAGGGGCTGTTATTCGTTGTTGATCCATCCTGAATATAGTTTGTCCGTCAATGATGCAAGCATTTCACATGTATACAATAACTCGATAATTCACCCAAATTTTGATAAAAATCAACCAAATCAGTAACAGATTTGAGGATGTGATTAATACGAAAGCTGTATTGAAATTGCAGCCATATCTGTTAAGTTGTATATATACACATTATTTCAATAACTGGAACCCAAAAAAGTTCAATTCACTAAAAAATGTGTCAAATATTCAAAATCTTGAGTTGGCCCAATGAAAAATTAGAATAGGTCTAATTGTGATACCATTAATTGGCCCAATAAGGACAAGTATTAACCGGTGTTTCTCATTCCTGCAGCGATACCATTAATTGTGATAAGCAAAGCATCCCTAAGCTTATTGTTATCTTCATCACGTCTTAGCCTCTTAATGACTTCAACTTGCAACATGTTCATTGCATTGAGATAAGGAAGTCTACTCTCAATAAGTTTCTTCAAGCTCTTGTTGTTCTCCAAGAATTTCTCGTGGCCACTTATCACAAGAACATACTTCTCAGTAATCACAAGTTCCTTCCTTAGCTCAGTGCCAAGTCCTCTTCTTTTCTCAGAGAGAAGTTGTTCGTCGTTGTGTTTGCTTATAGGTATGTAATAAGAGTTTAGTTAGTGTGATGCGTAAAACTCATGAAGGAAATGGTCTATTCAACTTTTCTTTATTCAATGAATGTTTTCCCCAGTATTTTTTACAAACACGAATGCCAGGATAAAAAATCAATTGACTTCCTTTCTCAGTTTATAGTACTGAGGAAAGGCTCAGAACCTATACAATATCTAAAAAACAGAACAAAGATTAATCCCTAATGCTCAAAAGATTTAACATCTCTCATTAACCCACTTGTTTTGATGAACCAACAAACTTCTTTTTACGGATAAATGTTCTCCAAGACATATCAACCACCCTCCCATTTCGACGAAGCTTGTCCTCAAGCTTGAATGATGGAAACTGCCTAACCAAATCCCTCATCTCAATCCAACTATTTTCATGACTAGGCAAACCTTCCCATTCCATTAAAGCTTCCAAATTGCCTTCATCGTTATACCGAGTATCAATAATATCACGAGGAGTGATAACAAATTCATCTGCTGCATTCAAGGTGTTAGGCAAGGGGTTTACAGAGTGGTTTCGTCCCAACACAGGTTTAAGGAGAGAGACATGAAACACAGGATGAATGCGTGATGACTCAGGCAAAAGCAATCGATATGCTACCTTTCCAATACGTTCAGCCACTTCGAATGGACCATAGTATTTGGCAGAGAGCTTCTGGCAAATATGTTTAGTCACAGAGTGTTGCCGATAAGGCCGCAGTTTAAGAAAGACTGAGTCACCGACTTTAAATTCCACATCTCTGCGATTTTTATCAGCCGCATTCTTCATCACATCCTGAGCTCGTTTGAGAGAGTCTTTTATATCCTGCAACATATAATCCCTTTCCCGTAGAGACAACTCCAAATCAAAGTTAGTAGTGGAACCATGTTCGTAAGGCATTAGAGCTGGAGGATCCCTGCCATAAACCACAATCTGCTATATATTTTTCAACAGATGTCTTTATTCCACGCCAATGAAACTGACCCTGGATCCTTTTCAATGTGCGCAACACCCCAGCATGTCCTCCAAATACTGAATCATGAAACTCAAACAGAATTAGAGGAATGAATGTAGAGTTAGAGGGAATATACAACCTGCCTTTATAAAACAGGTGGTTATGATGCACACTGTATAAACTAGCAGGTAATTATCCATTCAGCACCTGAGAAATCAATTTCAAGATGTCTGGATCAGATTCAATCTCTTGATAAAGTTTCTGCAAGTCGAGAGACTATGGTAAGGATAAGGCCAGCAAGGAAGTTGTTGTGAGATGTTCGGTCTGATCCATACTCCTAGACAAACTATCTGCAGCTTTGTTTTCAATACCGGGTTTATACTCGATAGTAAAGTCATACACCAAGAGTTTTGTTAACCACCGTTGATAGTCCATACAAATCTCTTGTTGTTCCAATAAAAACTTAAAGACTTTTCTGATCTGTCCTCACAACAAATTTACGGCCAAACAGGTAATGTTTCCATTTCAAAACCGCAAACACGATAGCCATCAATTCCCTCTCATAAATTGGTTTGCACTGTTCCTTATCTGTCAAAGCATGGCTGTAATATGCTATTGGGCTGTTACCTTGCATCAAGACCGCGCCATGGCCAAAACTAGAAGCATCTGCTTCCACAATGAAGAGTTGCGAGAAATCAGGAAGGGCCAGAACCGGAGCTTCAATCATAGCTTGCTTCAGTTTATCAAATGCCATTTGAGCTTCCGTAGACCAACAAAACTTATCTTCCTTAAGTAAAGATGTTAGAGGTTTAGCAATCAGACCATAATGTCGAACAAACCGTCTATAATACCCAGTAAGGCCTAAGAAGCCACGAAGAGCCTTCAAATTCTTTGGTGTCAGCCAATTAAGCATCGCCGCATTTTTACTAGGGTCAGTAGATACCCCGTCAACCGAAATGATGTGGCCTAAGTAATCAATTCTGTCAGTTAAAAAGACACATTTGGACTGCTTAACATACAGCTGATGTTGTTGCAATGTCTGAAACACCTGTGAAAGATGAGCCAAATGCTGGTCTAGATACTGACTGTATATCAATATATCATCAAAAAAAATCAAGATAAACTTGCGCAGAAACGGACGAAACAAAGTATTCATCAGCCGTTGGAATGTAGCCGGTGCATTTGTCAAGCCAAAAGGCATGACCACAAACTCGTAATGACCATCAAACGTCCTAAACGCTGTCTTCTCAATATCAGTTTCCTTCATTCTAATCTGATGATAACCTGAACGTAAATCTAATTTGGAATAGACACAAGATCCGCGCAGCTCGTCTAGCAATTGATCAATAGCCGGTATCGGAAACTTGTCAGGTATAGTGACTCTGTTCAGGGCTCTATAATCAGCACAAAACCGCCAACAACTATCCTTCTTAGGCACTAATAACACCGGACTAGAATAAGGGCTGTGGCTGGGTCGAATTACTCCTTTATTCAACATTTCCCGAACTTGTTTTTCCATCTCTAACTTCTGAGCATGAGGGTAACGATAGGGGCGACAGGAACTGCCCCATGAACCAGATTAATTGCGTGCTCATGACCCCTGTAAGGAGGTAAATGCTGTGGTTCAGAAAAAATGATGTGAAAATTGGTTAACAAAGATTGCAAAACCTGAGGAATACGAGGTATAGAAGTGCTAGATATTGCCAAAGGTGAAGAAAGCAAGTCATCAGGCTATAGTAAAGATGTGTGAATTGTAGTCTTCCTAAACGGAATTCCGGACTCATGAAGGGATGGATCGCCAAACAACGTCACTCGCTGTCCCTTATAAGTGAAGGCTAACATTTGAGCGTCAAAGTCGCATTCACACACACCCAACGTCCGCAACCATTGAACACCTAAAATCAAGTCGGAACTTCCCAATTCCAGAGATATAAAATCTGCTTCAAACATGACAGAGGTTAGTGCGAAATTCACCCTAGGACAGATACCATAACTCTTCACCAGAACTCCATTGTCTAAAGATACATCACACTTTGGCAAATAATGAGATTTCAATCTTAAGCGTTGCACAATCTCTGGAGTGATAAAGTTGTGCATAGCGCCACTGTCAATCAACACAATCACTTCTGTTTTGCCAATCATACCCCGTAATTTTTTTGTTCGTGGTGATTCCTCGCCTAAAAATGCACTCAAGGATAATTGACAACACTGTGGCTGTAGTAAAATTTCTTCCTCACCTTCATTCTCACCACTATCCTGAAGCAACACTTCATAATCATGCAAGAGTAACATTACCTACAATTCACTACGAGGGCATCGATGATGAGGAGCCCAAGGAGTATCACATTTAAAGCACAACTTATTTTTTCGTTTCTCTTCATACTCTGCAGGTGACAAATTACGTCGACCTCTCTTTCTGGAATTGGAGACAACTGCCGAATGTTGGGAATTGGAATCTATTGTGGAAGATGAAGAAGGTGGTCAGGACTTCCAATTTCTTGGCATTACAGAGACCTGTTTTGTGCAAAAATTACCAGATGTTGGAGGTTGAGATGGATTTTCGGAAGCTAACTCAGAAGCCAAAGCTGAACTTATGATCTGAGACATGATATCAGGAGCCATGTCCAAGACCAAACTAATCATTTCAGGCAGCAATTGTGGCTTGAGAAACTTGATAATGGTATGCAATTCCGGTTTCAACCCTTTTTTAAAGATAGCAATCTGATGTCGATCAGGTAGGTCAGGCATTGGAGCACATAAACGTTGAAATTCTTCAACATAATCTTCTATGGAGTCCCGTTGGATTAGTGTATGTAAACGATCAACCGGCACAGCGCTGCTACATATTCCAAATCATAAAAGGAACTTTGATCTGAAATCCTTCCAATCGGTGAATGGTGCTCTACTCACTTCCCAGTCATACCAACTCAAAATCTTGCCCGATAACCCTAGTGAAACAAGCTCAAATTTTTCAGAAGTGGAATATCGACCCAACGCAAAGAATCTTTCAACCAAACTTAGCCATGTATGTGCATCAGAACCGTCAAACATAGGTAGATCGATTTTCTTTAACAACGTTTCTCGATTTGTCATAGCAATAGCGACATCTGGAGAATGTCGATCATCAGAATGATTCGATGTGTTCTGGTGATGCAAATGAACATTTGGAATCGAATGATTGTCTTTGGCGATTACGGTCGGTAAAGAGTGAGGTGGAATTACGGGATCTGCAGCGGTGAGGCGGTGGAGTATGGTTGAAAGTTGATTGCTCAGCAAACGGTGGCGCTCCTCCGCCAACTTGTTCGATTCTTGCCTCTCAAGATCCGCCACGCCCAAACGTTCCTCTATCTACGATATTTTTGCTTCCACCGCACCGACTCGTGCGTCGAACTCACTTGAAGAACTCAAATCTGAAGACCGAGTCATCACCGGCATCGAAATCAGCTCACATGCGCCAATTAATAAGACTTTAGTTAGTGTGATGCGTAAAACTCATGAAGGAAATGGTCTATGCAACTTTTCTTTATTCAATGAATGTTTTCCCCATTATTTTTTACAAACACAAATGTCAGGATAAAAAATCAATTGACTTCCTTTCTCAGTTTATATAGTACTGAGGAAAGGCTCAGAACCTATACAATATCTACAAAACAAAGATTAATCCCCAATGCTCAAAAGATTTAACATCTCTCATTAACCCACTTGTTTTGATAAGCAGATTTCTTTTTACGGATAAATGCTCTCCAAGGCATATCAATATGTCTGCTTTAGCTAACACCATCTCTATAAGGTCAACAGTAGACTGAAAAAACGGCCACTCTTTCTACATTTCTTGAAGATCATCTGCATGACCCTTCTCTGAGACACCTCTTGGTGACCATTATGGTTCTTTTGGATGTGTTCCCTATACCAATCTATTGACAGCAATTGCCTTATCACAAGGCAAGCAACTCTTAAATCTCTCACCGTTTCAAAAAGAGGAAGAACTCGTAGCCTATCCAAACAAATAGATATATTAGTACTCCTGATCAATTTTCAGGCCACTCAAATGTTATGCATGTCAGTACAGACAGATTGCTATAATCAGTATGAAACAATGTAATGTTTTGGTTGTATATTTGAGCTCTCGTTCCACCAGGGCATGGTTTTCAATGTTTGCTAGTGATAGCAAGCCGAGCATCTTTTTGCAGAAGCTCTATAGCAAGGACATCACTTGCCTATAAGTAGAAAACACAAATCAGTGTCGCTGTTTTCTTCTCTTTGATGCTAAAGTGCAAAATCTTCAATCATAAATAATAGTTAACTCTAGAGAGTCATACATTTAAAGCCATAGATATAACATAAGCTCCAAGTGATTCACTTCCAAGCTCAGTAGCAAATTGGAATGTGTCTTAACACTTCCTTAACGTCAGGACCAACCTACATAAAGAGAAATAGATATATAGCTAAAAAAATACTTGAGATCACATTCATATCATCATTTTCAAAATTGATAGAAATTGCATTTTGACCGTGATAGTTGTAGGAATAAGAGGTCTTTTCCCTTTAAGTTCTCTTGTCAAGAACTCTAACTCTTTATCTTCATCCCATTCACTATAAGTACCCATATCCAAGTATTTTGTTACTTCATCCAAAGCTTCAAAATGTCTATTAGATTCCTGGAAATTGAATCACACATGAATTAAAATATCTGCATTAGACAATATAGGACCAAAAAAATAGGGTATATATAAGGAAATATTTACCTGACGTAAATCAAGTTTCACCAAAACCATTCCAAAAGTAGCAACTCTACTGATTAGATCAGCAAGTCGTCCATCTGCTAGTACACTAGCACCAGATCATTGCTGAAAATATGAATGATATTATATTTATGATCATTGGTATTCATGGAAACGCCATTTTGGCAAAGGAATCAAGATTGGTACCAGATATTCATAGTAGAGAAGCAATGGTTCGAGAAGTTGATCTGATGTTTCATAGGAGTTTAAAGGGTCAAACTCACAAGGAAGACCCTCAATTAGAAGTTGAAGTTTTTGAGTCTTCACAAGCTGTGATAATAAGCAAATTTGACATGTGAAAGTCAGTTTTAGCATAAGGTTCAGACATGCTAATGATAATTCGTTATCTTATATCAGTTTAAAAAGATAAATATCTTTACCTTTTCTTTAACTTCTCCAAGAACAATACGATAAGTGGAGGTGGTTCTAATAGCTTTTGGAAATTGGTCTTTCCAATATGAGTCTCTGCAAATAGTTTCCTCTGAAAAAGAAGTTGAGAGGTAGATGAAAAAGAACCTGGAGGAGTACTAACATCCGGCTCTGAACCACTTTCACTTTTTGCTGAGTCGGTTTTCGAAAAGCCTTGTCCAGTAGTCTTCCATGTAAGACAAGGTATAGGTAAACATAAGCATGGCCCAATAGAATCTCAAGCCCATAAGAATATTATATAGTAAATTAGGATAATTCATGATCCGATACAGGCCCACCAGGAAAAATAGGCCCAAGTAAAATACTATAAGATGGAGACACAAGGCAGACATGCAGGGTAACACCTGTCTTACAAAAATCAACAGGTGTATTCTATTGGTTTACACATGGAACACAGCAGACACATGCAGGATAACACGTGCACTTTGAAATAACGCTTGTAATCCACTTAAAACCCTCAACTCATCCCAAAACCTCTATGAAAAGGGGAGCATATGAAGAAGAAAGGGGGAGGATACTTGAAGAAGATAAACGCTAAGAATTGAAGAAATTGCTAGGCAAACACAAAGATAAAGAAGAAAATAAAACAAACACATATAAAATAAGAAAAGTAGGAAACATGCGTTTGTAAATTGAAATTTCATATCCTAATACGGGAACACCCAACCCAACGTTCAAAAGTAATAATAAATTTGATGAACACAGGAAAATAATTTATAAAAATCACTAGTCAAGAAGTCTGCTGCGCTAAATCACGCATCAATAGTTGATGCCATCTGTGGGGATGGGAGTTCTCTAACGCAAAGGATCAAAATGACAATTGACGAATGCATTGGAATAGTAGCAAGTGACGAACCCGCGCAGCTAATAGGAGAGCACTTGGACGAACAAAACCAGCGAGAGAAGGAAAACCCAATTACGATGGAAGAGGATGTTCAAATTCAACAACCTAAGCAAATGAACCTCCGAACGATACAACCGCAAGTGATTGACGAACCTATAGACGTTCCAAAGCTTCTCCAAACCATTATAAGGAAAGTGGAAGAACAAAAATCACCGAACAAATGAAAAACTAGAGGAGTTACAGAATAAAATTATAGCGTTAGAAACATGCATTTGCACAAACTCAATGAGTGCAAATCAATCTCCGCAGTAGATAGCTCGACTCGAGGATTCTCCGAATCTCTATGTTCATAAAACCCTACAAACAGCAAACGTACAAGGACCAGTAATGAACGCACCACTAGAACAAGCTGAGAACCTTGGGTATCAAGCCTTGCAAGCCAAACTAGTGCATCTCGCTTCTCCGACATTCAGTCAACAGGATGAACAAGCGACTGTAATAAAAGAGATGAAGGAAGAAATCAAGAAGATGACTTCACGGCTCCACAATGTGGCGAGCTCAGCCCCATATATTGATCAAATGTTAACCAAAGCATTGAACACACCATTCACCAAAAGATTGCTAGGAATCAAAGTCCAACACAACGTCAAAATAAAATATCCCACGTACGACGAAAAGGCAGACCATATCCCTTTCATGACAGCCTTTGGCATAGTGATGGGATGAGCCCAATTCACACCTAACGAACATGACGCAGGCTATTGTCAGCTTTTCGTTGAACATCTGACAGGTGATGCGCTAACTTGGTTTGCAAAACTCGAGCCTTACTCAATCGATAGTTACGAACAATTGTCAAAGTCATTCCTACGACACTACTCCATGTACATCAAAAAATGTATGACAAGTACCGACCTGTACACTGTAATTCAAGACTCTAAATAACTCCTACGTTCGTACCTTAAGCGGTTCAAAGCAGTGTTATACAACATCAAAGTAACAGACGACGTCGCAATATTAGCACTTTACAATGGAATTTTTGACGAATCAAAACTAAAAGATGACCTTCATATCAACACACCTCGTTCCTTAGAAGATGCTCTCCATCGTGCTACACGTTTTGTCGAGGTGGAAGAGCAAAAAATCATGATAGCAAACAAACGTGCACCAGGATGGACAAACCAAGAAGATGTTTGGAGTGACGAATAGTGCGTACAAACAACTACAATAGATCATCGGTACCTCGAAGTTGGAAGCTAGTAAGCATTAAACTTTTTCTACTAATTTTTCCATGTTTGCACTTTGAACTACTAACGATTTGATCCTATTTTAGAGGTATGTAGGCAGCGGAACACGGTACAACCACTTTTGTAAAAAAAAACAAAAATATTGACAAGCACTTACTCTCACATCAAAATAACGAGTGTAGCCTCTCATTTAAAAACGTGACGAGCATATGCTCTCACATCTAAATGACGAGCTTAGCCTCTCATTCCAAACAAGTGACAAGCACATGCTCTCACATCAAAATGACGAGCACATGCTCTCACATCAAAATGACGAGCATAGACTCTCATTTAAAAAGGGACGAGCACATGCTATCACATCTAAATGATGAGTATAGTCTCTCATTCCAAACAAGTGACGAGCGCATGCTCTCACATCTAAATGACAAGCCAAGTCTCTTATTCAAAACAAGTGACGAGCACATACTCTCATCACTAGCGGCCCTGACCTAAAGCTGGTAAAGCTTGTGCTTTAGGCGCCAAATTATATCATCAATTTAAGGGCATCAAAATACATTAAAGTTTATATAGTGTAGTGGTTATGTATATCTTTCAGTGTAGATTGTACTGCGTTCGATGTCCATCAATGCATTGTTTTGAAATTTTTATTAAAACTGTTTATTAAAACACGAGTTATGGGACATCAAACTTTTGTTTTGCTTTAGGCAAGAATTCATATTGGGCCAGCCCTGCTCTCATACTCGCATCAGCAATACATGATAAGCCAAACCTAAGCTTTTCACCTAGAATACCTAAGTACAAAGCCAATCATCCCACTCGCATCGACAACACATGATAAGTCGAACCTAACCTTTGTACCTAGAATGCCTAAGTATAAAGCCGAGCATCCCACTCACATACGTCGAACCCAAGCTTTGCACCTACGATGCATAGGTACAAAGTCGAGCATATCACTTGCATCGGGAATACAGGATAAGCCAAACTCAAGTTTTGCACCTAGAACGCCTAATTCATCAAAATTCATGTGTTAACAAAACAGAACCAAACCAACGGTTTATAAGTCAAGTCTCGTCTAAAAATATGACGAGCATCTGTTCTCTCACCATAATTCATTAAGTGCTCATCTCGATCAAGTAACATGACAAGCATCTGTTCTCTCATGATAAACCATCGAGCACTCATCTAGACCAAACCATGTTGCGAGCGTCTGGTCTCTCACAAAAAGTCATCAAACACATGTCTTGAACAAACAACATGACGTACACATGATCTCTCACGACGGATCTAGGCATCTAATCTCTATAATTAAGCATGATTACCAATGACCCCAAACACAACTAACAACAACAAAAATACTAAACGTTCAAAGTTATATTCATCAGCAAAACACATGTTGTGCCAAATCCAGCACTTCTCTCTCGCAGAATCGCACTCGTCAATATCTTGTACAGGATTGTGTTTATTGATATTTCGCTCAAGACCACGTTCATCGATCTCTTGCTCAAGATCGTGTTCGTCGATCTCTTGCTCAAGATCATGTTCATCAATTTCTTGTGCAATATCGTGTTCATCGATCTCTTGCACAATCACGTTCGTCAACCCCTCGCACATGATCATGTTCGTCGATATCTCACGCAGAATCACGCTCATCAATATCTCATGCAGGATTGTGTTTATTGATATTTTGCTTAAGATCATGTTCTTCGATCTCTTGCTCAAGATCGTGTTCATCAATCTCTTGCTCAAGATCGTGTTCGTCGATCTCTTGCGCAATATCGTGTTTGTCGATCTCTCGCGCAATATCGTGTTCCTCGATCTCTCGCTCAATATCGTGTTTGTCGATCTTTCGCGCAATATCGTGTTTGTCGATCTCTTTCACATAATCACGCTCGTCAATCGCTCGCATAGGATGATCATGCTTGTCGATATCTCGCTCGTTGATCCCTCGCTCAAGATCGTGCTCGTCAATCTCTTGTGCAATATCGTGTTTGTTAATCTCTTGCATGTAATTACACTCGTCAACCCCTCGCACACAAGCTTGTTTGTCGATATCTCACGCACGATCACGCTTGTAAATCTTTAACTCAAGACCATGTTCGTCGATTTTTCTCAATATCTTGTTCGTCGATCTCTAGCACATGCTTGATATCTGGTGCATAATTGTGCTCGTCTATATCTTGCTCAAGATTGTGCACGTCAATTTATCACACAAGATCATGTTTGTCGATCTCTCGTGAGGAATTGATCTTATCAATCTATCGCACAATCACACGTTCGTCGATTGTTATGATCACGCTCTTTAGTCTTTTGCGCAAAATCGTGCTCATTAGTTTCTTGCGCATGATCATGCACATCGATCTTTGGTAGCAATCTCTTCACCAGCTAAAAGGATATGCTCCAATAGCAACGTAAAAGTGACAAATCTTGAATCTCGCTCTAAAAATGAAATTTCGTTTGTCGATTTTGTTCTTCAAACATCATTCAACGAACTGGGGGGGGCTAATTGTATAGGTAAACATAAGCACGGCCCAATAGAAACCCAGGCCCATAAGAATATTAAATAGTAAACCAACATAATTCATGATCCGATACAGGCCCACCAAGAGAAATAGGCCCAAGTAAAATACCATAAGACAGAGACACAAGACAGACATGCAGGGTAACACCTATGTTCATACCTGTCATACAAAAATCAACAGGTGTACTTTGTTGGTTTACACATTGAACATAACAGACACATGCAAGATAACACGTGTACTTCGGAATGACGCCTTTAATCCACCTAAAACCTTCAACTCATTCCAAAACCTCTATAAAAAGGGGAGCATATGAAGAAGAAAGGGGGAGGATACTTGAAAAAGATAAACGTCAGGAATTGAAGAAATTGCTAGGCAAACACAAAGACAAAGAAGAAAATAAAACAAACACATATAAAATAAGAGAAGTAGGAAACATGCATTCGTAAATTGAAATTTCAGATCCTAATACAGGAACACCCAACCCAACGTTCAAAAGTAATAATAAATTTGACGAACACAGAAAAATAATTTATAAAAATCACTAGTCAAAAAGTCTATCATGCTAAATTAAGCATCAACATACAAATAAAAAGAAGACTTTAGGCAAGAATGTTGCAATATTACATCAAACTATTTATTTTTCATGTTTAAAAGCTGTCTTTTTATTACCTGAAGATTGGGTGGCATATAATCTGTCGTCTAGTTATTTCAAATTTAGGATTTTGTGATTCACCATATTCTGCAACGAGGTGGTATTGTGGATACATTAAGAAAATAATTTACAAATGCAAAACATAAGAATGTCTTTTTTTATCAAAAAAAACATAAGAAATGTCTTTACCAATGCAAGGAGGAAGGTGAGCTCTAGCTGGAAGTTGTGTTGGAAGGGAGAATTTTGTTGGTTTAAGAAACTTGATTGGCCTCTATCACAATCTTGTTCAGAACTTTCTGAGGAGAGTAATCGCCAACTTTTAAGATTCAATAATGGAGAAGGTAGAGATTTTATAGACATTGAAAAATAGATAATATTATATACCCTTTTCAAGGATTTCATCTGTTAATCTTGAAAGCTGTCACTGCAGTGATCCGTAGACAATTCAAATCTTAAGCTATCAATCTCACTTATGTACAGATCAATAGCCAACCACCAAGATAAGAGAGATATTTCTTTCATGACCTGAAAGAAGTAATATCACAACATTCAGGTGTGTGTTAGCAAAAGAATATGTGGAAACCAGGTGTGAAACCAGATTTTTTGATTGGGTCAATTCTACTCGGACCCAGCAAAACCGGATGCAATCCATGCCGATGTAAATGGTATATTGTCTACAAAAAACAAGGACATCACTATGTCAAAGCTAGAAGGGTTCGCCTCTTTGTTCCAAATTCCTAATGCAGCTACTCAGAAACGGGTCGTCAAGCAAGGACTATGGCAGATAGCAGGAAAAACTATGTTTGTCGCGGATTGGAAGCCAGGACAGACGCCTGAGATTCATGAGTCAAAGGCAGCTTCGGTATGGTTTAGTTCTGGGATGTTCCACATCAATTCTGGTCTTACGAAGGGCTCTCTCACATTGCTAGCATGGTGGGAGAACCTACGAGGTGTCATCCTAACATACTGAAAAAGGTTAATGTGGAGGTGGCTCATGTTCTTACCATTATTAACCCAAGAAAACCGTTGATTGAAGGAGTTCATGTTCGCTTCCCTTCGAGTGAGGTTCGTCGTATTAGAGTCTCGAGCCTTGGATGCCTCCTGTGTGTAAACACTATAAAGAGCTTGGACATAGCATTCGCTGGTTCCCAATAGCTCCTAGAACATGTTCTGGATGTTCCTCTATGGCCCATACCCTCGAACAATGCCCGAGAGTTAGAAAGCCACCGCAGTCTGGTAAGACTAAGGCTCCCATGAAACAACCTACTCCACCGAGTTATCCCTTGAATGCGTCAGCTGCACTAAAGGATTGTACGCCAGCACCAAATCATATCCAAATGAATGCAAACATTGCAGTTCCTGCAGAGCTAAATGTATCCTCTGTCCTGCCTGAGCAGAGACCGTCAAGAAAATCTCACATTGGGGATTATCAAATTCCCAAGACACTTTGCCTCTAGATCAATGTTCTTCAGGACAGGTTCCTATTTAGGAGGTGACCTCTAGTACCTTACTAAGTGTAGATATCGGATTGGAAGAGATGTGAACTCCTGCAAAACCTCCGCCACATCAAATTCCAGAGTCTTCATCAGATATTGAATAGCCAATGCCTGGTGGTCTTGAGGTAGCTCTTCCACCTGATGACACGGGTTTCACACAAGTTATAAACAAACTTAGTCTGTGGAGTGATGCAGCGGGGCACATCTCCAAGCCATAATCCTTCTAATGGATATCTTTTATTGGAATGTTCGGGGTCTGAACGATAACGTACATAGGAAAGGGTTTTGGAACTGTTCAGAACCAACAGACTTTTTTTGGGTGGTATTATAGAGACTCACATTAATGTGAATAAAGCTAATGCTATGTTAAGTTCTATGCATCATTGCTGGAAGTTGGAAGCTAACTACTAATTCTCTCTGTTGGAAAAGATTTGGGGTTTTTGGGAATGCTTCAGGTAATATCTCTATTATAAATAAGTCCCTGTAGATGATCACTTGCAAATTGAAGCTCCCAGGTGAAACTAATTGCTGTTTCATCTCTTTTGTGTACACATCGAACCATGAGATTGAGGCACGTGAACTCTGGGCTGAAATCACTGCATTAGCATAGTCCAGTTCTATCTCGGGCCATTCTTGGGCCATATTAGGGGATTTCAATCAAACCTTAACTACTTTAGACCACTCCAATAGGTCACCTCCTTTTTCAGCCTCTGGTGCTAGGGATTTTGAAGATTGTCTTGCTTTTAATGGCCTCGCAGACTTATCATACAGAGGAAACAAGCTTATATAGTGGAATAAATGTGCTGCTAAGTCTTTGTCAAAGAAGTTGGATAGAATTCTGGTCAATGGGGAATGGCTACTATCTTACCCATAATTAGTCGCTATTTTTGGGGACCCATGCTTCTCTGATCACTACCCTGGGAGCCTTTGCATAAAGTCTCAGCCGCATCGAGGCAAGAAGCCTTTCAAATTTTAAAACATGATATTGCAAAATGCCAATTTCATCCCGTTTATCCATTCCTTTTGGGATTCTTTTCACATTTCAGAAACCTTTATGTCCTCTTTTTCGCAGCAACTAAAGAGATTGAAACAAGTCATACGGGAATTTGGAAAATAAAATCACTCTAGGGTCAAGTTGAGAGTAAATGACTCATTGGCTGCTTTGGAGCTTTGTCAACAAAGAGTTTTGGCTGCGCCTTCTTTAGACACAACTCGAGCATATAAGCTTGCTTATGATAAATGGCTGTCACTTGCTAAGGCCGAGGAGGCATTCTTCAGGCAACGTTCAAGAGTTAACTGGTTACAAGATATGATAGAACCAATGCATTTTTCCACAAAACAATGGTTGGTAGAAGATCGGGTAACCAAATACACTACCTTCTGGATTCTCACAACCAGATGCTAGGAACGCCTTCAAAGATTGAAACTAAATGTGTTTCCTTCTTTGAAAACTCACTTGGTGCTCCTTCATTGTCTTCATTGAATTGCTCCAAATCAGATTTGGCTCAACTACTACAGTTCTCTGTTCCAGCTATGCTTGCCACACAACTTTTAGTAGCTTTCAGTGTTGAGGACATAAGAAACATTCTTTATTCCTTGCCTAGGAACCAGCCAAGATGAGATGGATATCCCATGGAGTTCTTTATTGCTTCTTGGGCTATTGTTGGTCAAGACTTGGTTAATGCAATCTTTGAATTCTTTGACATATCAAAAATGCTTAGACAATGGAATGCAACGATCATTTCATTGATCCCTAAAGTGCCTAACCCCAAAAGGATTACGGATTACATAGCCATCTCATGTTGCAAAACAATGTATAAGGTGATTTCCAAGGTTCTCGCATCAAGGTTACAACTAATTCTACCAGCTATGATTTCCTCGTTGCAGTCCGCGTTTGTTCAGGGCAGATTACTCGTGGAGAATGTGCTCTTAGCTACAGAACTAACTCAGGCTTCCAATACAGTTTCATGTCCCCAAGAGCTATGCTCAAAATAGACCTCAAGAAAGCGTTCGATTCGGTAAGATGGGATTTCCTACTAACACTGATCAAGGCAATTCATTTACCTACTTGCATGATTGATTGGATATGGCAATGTTTCTCCACCACTTCTTTCACAGTTGCAGTGAATGGCAATATTTGTGGGTACTTATCTGGAAGGAAATGTCTCCGGTAGGGAGATGGACTTTCTCCTTACTTGTTTATAATGGTCTTGAAATCTTGTCCAAGTTGCTTCAAAGCAAATTTGCCACAGGAACCATTGGTTATCACCCTAAAGGTTAATCTCCATCTGTTTCTCACTTAGCATTTGCAGATGACATAGTCATTTCTTTGATGCTCAGGTTTCCTCACTACAGGAAATAAATGACACACTCTCGGTATTTAGTAACTGGTGTGGTTTGCCGGTGAATCCATCTAAATCCGAGCTTTTCTTCGTAGGAATAACTTTGCAGGAAAAAATAGATTTTTTTTCTTATGGTTATGAGGAAGGAACTTTTCCCATAAGATATCTAGGGCTTCCTCTACTTTACAAGAGAGTTCGTTCAGCAGATTACAAGCCAGTGATTGACAAAGTTAAATCAAGGTTCAATCACTGGGCAAATAGAACCCTTTCATTCGTTGGAAGGCTTCAATTAATTAGCTTTGCCGTGTATGGGATAGTAAACTTATGGTTCTCGGCTTTTATGCTACCAAAATGTTACATCAAAACTATAGGGAGCCTTTGTAGGAAATTCTTGTGGTCCGGAACAATTGAACGCAGAGGATACGCTAAGGTTTCTTGGAAATAAGCGTGCTTACCCAATGCAGAAGGAGGTCTTGGTCTTAGAAATTTCTCCTTGTGGAATCAGGTACTTGGCTTAAGGTTGTTGTGGCTAATCTTAACTCAAAGTGGGTCTTATGGGTGTCCTGGGTTCGAGAAAACAGATTGAATGGTGCACATATTTGGGCGATTGATGAAAAGTCTTCGGATTCTTGGATTTGGAAGTATTTACTTTGGCTAAGGCCTTTTCTTGTAGGTCTTACTCACGCAAAGGTTGCTAATGGCAAGTTGGTTACCTTCTGGTATGATGACTAGATGACATTGGGACCCTTAATAGAAGTTTTTGGGAACAGCAGACCTCATCATGTAGGGGTTATTCGCATGGTTTCTATGGCAGAGTCTTCCACAAGCATAAATTGGAATCTAAGGCCGGCGAGGTAGACGAGGCTGTTCCTCTTCATGCCGAACTCACTTCCCTACCCATCCCACTGCAAAATGAGGAGAAGGATCATTTTTTTTCTCAAACTTGGTCTCAATAAAAGACAGAGATTTTCCACCTCAAAGGTTTGGAACACAATCAGACCCCGTGAGTCAAGAAAGTATTGTCTTCACTTGTTTGGTTCAAGGGCTCTACCCCAAGACAGGCATTTTTAATGTGGTGTGCACAACTGAATACATTGCCAACAAGAGAGAGGATTGTTCAATGGAGAATAACAACTCAAGTTGAATGTTGTGTTTGCTCACAACTTCATGAAACTCGTGCACCTCTTTCTAAGATGTGAGTTTGCTGAATCAATTTGGAAGGTAATCTTTTGGTGACTAAATGTTCGGCGTGTTATGTTCTATTTTTGGGATGCCATGATGCATTAGTATGCAATTATTACGACTATGGCCCCTCAACTTCTTCGCAAACTATTATGCCAAGTGGTGATAGATCACATTTGGAGAGAACGAAATATAAGATTGCACCTCCACAATCGTTTCCAAGTGAGATAGTTTTCAGACGGATTGATCGTCTTATTAGAGACACCATCCTCACAGGTCGGAACAGTCATCGCTTTCACAACGTTATGCTTATTTGGTTAGCTAGAGCTTGACTTTGTTTAAGTTCTAATTTTTTTGGCCCCCATGTTTTTTTTTTTGGAATGGGACTAAATCCAATGTTGTAAACTGTATCTCTTTCATTTCTTAATGATGTTCACATTTTTATCAAAAAAAAAACATAAATTAAAGTAACCTTTGCAGTGACATTCGGGTTTCCATCCCTATCACCACCCATCCAACAACCAAATTTTATAGGAGTGCAGGTTAATGGAAGTGGCTTCCCCGTAAACTAAAGAAAACAAAACAAAGAGAAGAAAAAGTATAAATATATATAGTAATAAGGTGATCATATAACTTAATATATCTAGAAACCTAAGCAACATAAAACCTTCTTTAATGAATTGCTGGCACGACGCAAGTAATGTGGTACAGCTTTCCAAAGGGATTGCTCAACGATGTTTAGACCTACAGAATTTAAAATCTAAAAATTAATTTTTGAAAAAATGGAATTTCAACTGAAGTTTTTCTTAAATTAACAAACTAGATTTAACATACCAGCTCTAGCTTCATCAACCGGAGTAGGTTTCTGACGTCTAAGTTCATCAGTTTGCCATAGTGAAGTTATCTCTCTAACCTTCAAATTAGGTCAAAGAAATCTTAGTTTATTAATTAGTTATTCAGTTGTCAAATTTTTATACGGAACAGAAGGTTATAATTGAGAAGTAGAATACCAAATCTTCAATGAGAGTTTCTCGATCTTCATGGCTGAGATCTGATCTACTGTTATATTCTAAAAGATGCTGCAATAATCGTATGATTTCAACTCACAATTAAAATTAAATAGAGATATATAATGCAAACATCACACTACAAAAAAAACTATAATTTAACAATGCCATTTTACAATAAAATAGGGACGTCGTAAATCAGAGACATTTTGCCAGCATTTTTACGACAAAATGTAGATTCGTTATAACAGTGTTGTAAATTTACAACAAATTATTTCGTTGTAAAAAAGTAGCTGTTTTACAACGAATTGACAACGTATTAATATGTCAGAACTAATTCGTTGTAAAGACGTTCCCAATTTACAATACCCTTACAACGAAATTTATTTACAACGATTTAAAGACGAAATTGAAAATTTGGTAATTATGTTTTTTCTGTGATTCAAAATTGTTTTTCTTAAAATCTAAATTACATTGCAAAAACGTCTCCAAATACCGTTTTAGTTGTAAAAATGTCTTAATTCTGCAAGTTGTTTACGACAATTATCATACGTTGTAACGTACTCGTATTTGATTAATATTGTAAAACCATTGTTAATTTTTTGCCTATATAAGGTGGATATCTCTCTTCATAATTCACAACACAACACAATAAGAAAAAAACCCTAGAAAAATGTCTTTCGATGGTGATGTACAGGAGCAACGAAAGTGGATGTATATGCATAGAGATGGTATTAGAAACATGACAGAAGAGTTTATGAACGGGATTGAAATATTCGTGTACCAAGCCAGTCAAACCAAAATCATGGTTGAATCGGGTAAGATGTTCTATCTTTGGCGGAAGTGCAAAAATACAAAATTTGCTCGAGTAGATACTGTTTGGAATAATCTATTAAATAGGAGATTTACACCACATTATTATATCTGGTTTCACCATGGGAAAGGTTATAGTGCTGGTGGAAATGATGAAGCAAGTAGTAGTAATTATAATAATGTTGGAGGTAATGTAGATGAATCGATTGATTTGCATGATGTTGGTAATCACAATGAGGTTCATGTGGTTGTAGAGCATGATAGGATACATGAGATGGTCACAGATGCATTTTAGGAAACCAATACAGAACCAGTAGTTGGTGAGGCACCAAACTTAGATGCAAAAAGATTTTATGACATCTTAGACGCTGCAAACCAGCCTATCTATGAGGGATGTAGAGAAGGTCTGTATAAATTGTCACTGGCAGCTAGGATGATGAACATTAAAACAGATTGTAATTTATCTGAAACATGCATGAATATGTGGACTGACTTATTCAAAGAGTATTTGCCAGAAGAAAATGTGTTTACTAAATCATATTACGAGATTTAAAAATTGGTGTTTAGTCTTGGTTTGCCTTCTAAGACGATAGATGTTTGCATTGACAATTGTATGATCTATTGGAAAGATGATGATCAATTACAAGAATGTTGATTATGTAAGAAGCCGAGATATAAGCCACAAGGGAGTGGGCTGAAAAAGGTACCGTATCAGTGGATGTAGTACTTACCAATAAGAGACAGGTTGAAGAAATTATATCAATCTGAAAGGACAGCAGCTGCGATGAGATGGCATGCAGAGCATTCACAGACGGATGGTGAGATCAATCATCCTTCAGATACAAATGCGTGGAAACATTTTAAAACGGTACATAAGGATTTTGCTAGAAATATTAGGAATGTTTATTTTGCTCTATGCAATGATGGTTTTAGTCCGTTTGGAATGTCTGGTAGACAATATTCTTTGTGGCCAGTAATCATTAGCCTTATAACCTTCCTCTGGGGATGTGCATGGAAAAAGAATTTTTATTCCTAAGTATTCTCTGGTCCTAAGCATCCAAAGCGGTCAGTCGACGTATTTCTGCAACCTTTGATTCATGAACTAAAACAGTTGTGGACTCATGGGATTCAAGCATATGATTGCTCATCCCAAACAAATTTTACGATGAAGGTAGTGCTTATGTGGACAATAAGTGACTTCCTTGCCTACGGAATGTTATAAGGGTGGACAACGCATGGGAGATTGGATTTTCCTTATTGTCGTGGGAGGAGAGATGCATTTCAACTTAAGTATGAGAGGAAGACGTGTTGGTTTGATTGTCATTACCGATTTCTGTCATTGAACCATCCGTAGTGACGAAACACGACCTTGTTTAGGAGTAAAGTGAAGGTTCTGGATCCCCAACCACCGTATCTATCCGGGGAACAAATTGAAGCAGAAATTGATAATTATGGTGCTCTAGCAACAGTTCCCCGTGAGGGTAATTGGCATGTTCCAAGTAATATGCCGGACTATTATGGACAATATCACAACTGGCACAAAAAGAGTGTATTTTGGGAACTGCCATATTGGAAAGATTTGCTGATTCGACACATTTTGGATGTGATGCAAATGAAAGACTTGCCAGTTGTTTGTGCTAGAAGTGAGCTGCATATGAAAAACAATGGCAAAATTCCAGTTCCCATATTCAAGTTGTCATCAGAACCGAAAACAGCGTTATTCAGTGGGGTGTCATCAAAAGTGAAATTTCCTGATGGATATGTTTCGAATCTCTCAACATGTGTTGAGCAAGGGAAAAAGTTTGCAGGGTTGAAGAATCATGACTGTCATGTGTTCATGCAGCGGCTATTACCATTTACTTTCGTCGAGTTACTTCCAAAAAATGTACATGAAGCACTTGCAGGTAATTATATAACATAATTAAGTAGTAATTAAGTAATTAATAAATATATCATTTTTATATGTGCTTTATATATTGTAGGTATTGGGGCATTTTTTCGAGATTTATGTCCACGAACACTCACAGAGAAGATATTTCGATCTTGTTGTGCAACTTAGAGAAGATATTTTCTCTTTCGTTCTTTGATGTTATGGAACATCTCCCAGTTCGCCTTCCTCATGAAGCATTACTTGCTGGACCGGTTCATTTTCGATGGATGTACCCTTTTGAGTTTTATATGAAAAATTTGAAAGGAAAAGCAAAGAATGTGGCAAAAGTGGAAGAGTCAATTGTCGCTGGTTGTCTGACAGAAGAAACCTCTAACTTCACATCGTACTACTTTGCAGCCACTGTTCACTCACGAAAAAGAGCAGCTAGGAGATATGATGATGGTGGAGTGGCTCTGACTTATGCAGTAGAAGGAGTTCCTGATATCTTCCGCTCTATTGGTCGGCTCAATGGAAAATTAAAAGAAGTTTGGTGGAGTAGTCCTGAAGACCGTCACGCGGCACACACATATATACTTCGGAATTGTACCAAAGTGCTCCTGCTTGAAAGGTATATTATGTAAATTAATTGTATATATTTAACTAATGTGTCTTATATTACTTAATTAACATATACCGATCTATACGTTTAGTCTATTTGTAAGTCAGGTAAAAGAACCTATTGAAGGAACTTTAGACGCTGAAGTACTCAAACGGAAAGATATGCACTTTGCACTCTGTTGAACGGCCAAGTGAGAATTAATTATTTCAGTATGAGAATTCTAATTAAGTTATAAAGAAATATGTTTAATTTAACCGTGTGTGCTGGTTGACCATGAAGATCCATTTTATCCACCATGGTTTCATGATTTGATTCAAGGTCCTCTTGCTAAGATAACAATGGCACCCATGTATTTCACCAGAGGATACACATTTCATACCTTCGAATACGGTAAAAAACGGGCCACCGCCAATTGGGGAGTATGTGTGAAGGGTGTAACAGATTTCTATGGTATCTTGCAAGAAATTTATGAAGTAGAATTTATAGGATAAGTTGGGCTAAAATGCGTGCTTTTCAAATGTGGCTGGTTTGATCCTGCAGTTAACAGAGGGTTTCAATGCAACAAATTTGGAGTTGTGGATGTAAACGTGAGGAGAAGATACATCAAATTTGAGTTGTTCTGCTTAGCATCACAAGTAGAGCAAGTTAGGTTAATTCTATATTCTAAGATCAAAGAATCTGGAATCGCTTGGTTGGCGGCTATTAAAATCACTCCCCGTAGTCAAATTATTGGAGCTGTAGATTTACCCTTGCAAGAAGAATCATGTACGTCTATGCATGCACCTGATGAAGCTACAAACAAGTTATGCTGATTGATCTGCAAAACCAAGAATACGACGATGTCCCTGATGATGTTGCCGATGAGGAACATGACGAATTTGATGAAATTGATGATCAAGGTAGTGGAGAAGATAGTAATAATGGAAGATCTGAATGATTGTATGATAACGTTTTGAAATGTATTTAAGTAATATATAATGGAACTTATTATTCAGTAAATGGAGCTTAAATTCAAAAAACCAAACATAAATTCAAAATTTTATAAATTAATTTTAAATTTCAAACATTCTTTACATTTTATAAACTTTAAAATTTTTATAAATTTTAAACTAAAGCAAAATTTTATAAAATTGATTCTCGTAAAATTGTGGTATATGTTAGACGTCGTAACAACGTCGTAATGTTACAACGATTTTACGACAAAAACCAATTTTTCATCGTAAAATTGTTGTAATGTTACAACGTCGTTACGCTGTTTAGCGTTTACAATGATTTTACGAGGAATAAAATAATTTTATAAAATTTTATCAAATTAAATTTATAACATTTTCAATTAATTTTAAATTTAAAACATTCTTTAAATTTTATAAACTTTCTCTTTTTTACAACGCGTTTGTCCATTTACAACTAATTTCAGTTACGTAAACCTGCAAATTTTAAGTTTGATTTGTCTAATTCAAGTTTGTTTTGCTTTGATTAAGTTCGGTGTGTTCTGATTAAGTTCACTTTGTTGAGGTTATATGAATTTCTAAAAATCGACATTATAATTTTAACAACAACAAATCCTAAACCCTAAACCCTCAACCATAAAACTTAAATATCATTGTAAACCGATATATATTTTTTAGGGTATAGGATTGCATCGTAAACGCGTTGTAAAGTTGCGAACATTTTCGACAAAATCGTCGTAAAGAAGGGGTTGAAAAATTTTTGGGTAGACCCCAACTCCGTGAAGAAAGCTGCTCAGTATTCTGCTTCTCGGAACACGCTTGGTCCAGACGGTTTGCCACTCTCTATGCCTCACATTGCTGGGCAGACTCGATTTGGCGGAGTCGCTCTACAGATGGTAAGTTGTTTTATTTATAATTAATATATTTAGTTTATTTAATTTTTAATTACTTATATATTTAACTAAATTTTATAATTTTTAGGCTGAAGAGTTAGGACATGTTCCTTCTCTTCTGGTTTTTGTTTGAGCGGACTCATAAGATAAAGTCTGGTGTTTTTATCGATGCTAGATCAGAGAAGCTACACAACAAGGTTGTACCTGCTGTTCAGGAGCGTTAGACTCAGCTTTCTCATGAAACCTCTGATGGTACTCCTATGGAATTGACCACTTTAAAAGTAGACTCTATTTATAAACAGGTAATTAGTTAATAAATATTATTAAGTATTTAACTTCAATGTGTATTTATGGTAATATAATCAATACTAGCATGTTGAACTTTTTACCAGATTGCTCCGAAGAAGAAAGGATGGATTCTTGGAGTTGGATCTGCGCAAGATGTCCCAAGAGTCACTTCTACTTGATAGGGGATAACTCTCTTCGTACTCAGTTGACAGCTTTGCGAAACAAAGTAGCAGAACTAAAGCGATCGACGAATGAGCAGTTTGCAGCAATGAAGTCTATGTTTGATATTTTGGTTGCAGGCAATCCACATCAGATGGAGGCATTGAAGTGTAGACATCAGGCACTCAGGATCCGTACTTTGACCAGCAGGATGTCGATTTAAACCAACGAGTGGCTGAGGAGCAAGATGCATGTAGTGCAGATTTGTATGATAATATTTTACGATAAATATTTGTATTTTTAATATTTTGTAAAAACTTTAAAATATTTTATAAACAATTATAAAATCAAAATTTAAAATTTAATAAAAATTCTAATTTTTTTAATTTATAAATTTTGAAATATTTTATAATTTGATTTTTTTAAAATAATTTTCTTCCCTATATCATTGGCAAGTTACGTCCCTAATTCGATGTAAAGGTACATCCCTATTTCATTGTAAAACAAGTCGCCTCTATTTTGTTGTAAAAAATACGTCTCGAATACGCTGTAAAAAAGTGGTCCCTATTTGGTTGTAAAAGTTACGTCTCTAATACGTTGTAAAATATTTCATCCCAACTTTGTTGTAAACAAAATAGTCTCTAATTCGATGTTAAACTATAGTAGTTGTAATTCGTTGTAAAATAAGCAATGTTAATTCGTTGCTAAATTTACAACGCATTCACGTCATCTAGTTTTACAACGAATTTATAACGCTCCAATTCACGACGAAATTACAACGAATTTTGTGTGTTGGAAATTTTACAACAAACTTATAACAAAATTTCTGTTATGACGATCTGGGCACAATGAAAATGGTTTCTTCCCTAATTCGTTTTAAACCCCCTTTACAACGAATTAGAGATGAAATTTGGAGTTGTAAACCTTATATTTTCTTGTAGTGTCATTAGAAACTTACAGCAATTCTAACATGCCTGTACTGCAAGGTTTGTTGATTAGTTTGAGTAGGATGAGCAGGAAGAACGATTTCGACCTCCGAATTACATTAACCGATAAAAAAATCCAGAATAAAATTGAGATAAATATATATTTTTCTGAACTGATACAATTAAGATTAACTTGATAGAATTAACCTGCTTGCAAACAGTTTTGTAAAGCTCATCTGGAGAAATTCCACTTTGTAAGAGCTGACTAAATATATCATCACAGGATCTTGCAAGCTATGTAAATTGAAGGGCTTTCTGCGTTCTGTATAAAACAAAAATGTTACACTTTAACATTTTTTTATTAATTAAGTGTATATTTATATATTATATTATTTTTGATGTTGTAGTTAATGCATGTGTTTATGACCTGTCATGACTGTCTGCAATGCCCATCAAGTTGAGAGAATGAGTGAATGTACGAGTCAATGTTAAGGCTTCTTCCAATGGCATTTTGGATAATTCATCAGTCAATTGCTTCTCCAAAAGATCTGCGGTATCCTCCATACCAGCCAAACGCAAATTTAACGCACTCTGAAAAAACAACAAAAACAATATAAACTACTATTATTCATGTCTTTTATTACAATATTGAAACCAATAAAAAACGGGACCTGAGCAAGAATCCGAATGCGTTCAATTTTTTCCATGAATGGAATGCCAACTTCTCTAAGCAACACATCATTGTTGGAATATGATTCAAACTGAAGTTACATTTGTTAAACAATAAATTGAGATAGTGGGTATTATTACTTGGTTAATTATGACACCACTATCACCACTACATTATGAACATTTACATTTTCAGTTACGTTTTTGTCATTTATGTTTTCAGTTATGATTTGTCTTTTCATGTTTTTTTGTATGGCTATATATGCCAAGTATTCTGTAGTTTGTTTCAATATCAATGGATCAATGAGAGTATTATTCAGTATATTTTTTTGCCTCTTCTTATCTTATTCATTGATCAAATTATAGAGTAGCAAATCTCTGTTTTCTCACTTTGTTTCCAACATTGTGGTATCAGAGCTTAGGTTATTATTTTTGGGTTTTGTTTGTGAGCAAGAAAAAGAGTGAGTGATGGCGGGTAATGGATCAAACCAGCATGCTTTGGTTCCATTGTTCAAAGGTGAGAAGTATCACCTTTGGAGTCTTAAGATGAAGAAATTGTTTAGGTCTCAAGAGCTTTGGGACTTGGTGGAGAATGGATTCACGGATGCGAATCTTTAGGTTCCCGGTCAGCAGCTACGGGAAAATAGAAAGAAGGATGCAAAGGCACTCTTTTTTATTCAATCAGCATTTGAGGAGGATATTCTATCCCAGATTGTAGCGGTGTCTACATCACATGAAGCCTGGGAGATTCTCAAGCATGAATAACTAGGAGATCAAAAGGTGATCACGGTGAAATTACAGATGCTTTGTCACAGCTTTGAGACGTTGGTGATGGAGGAAAAGGAGACTATACAAGAATACTTAGCAAGAGTATCTAATATTGTTAGTCAGATGAAGACATATGGAGCAACTATGTCAAATGAGATGGTGGTGAGCAAGGTGCTTAGAAGTCTAACTTCTCAGTTTGAGTACATAGTACCTGCAATCATGGAAGCAAACAATTTGAGCACCTACACATTTGATGAGATGATGAGCTCTTTATTGTCTCATGAAGATCGTCTTGGCAAGAGGACTGAGAAGACAGAGGAGAAAGCCTTTCAAGTGAAAGGTGAAAGTTCAACGCAGAACTTTGAGATTAGCTCTAGAGTTGGTCGTGGTATTTGTAGATGCAAATGTCGTGGAGACTGTGGCATAGGCAGAGGAAGAGGTTCCTTGGACGAAACAGAGAATTCTTCTCATTCGTCGTTTGACAAAAGTGTGGATAAGAGCAATATCCAATGTTATTACTGGAAGAACTCTGGCCATAAGCAGGCAGATTGCTGGAAGAAGCAAAGAGAGCAGCAACAAGCAAGTTTTGTTGAATATAATGATGATCAACCAAGACTCTTTATGGTATACAAGAGTGAAGTTGAAGATGAACAAGACAGAGACATTCCGACGAAGGACTAATGACGTGAAGAAATCTAGTTTCTTAAGGCAAAGGTTTGATGTGTGCTAGTTTGAATCAAGGGAGGATGTTGGAATATGATTCAAATTGAGATTAGATTTGTTAAACAATAAATTGAGATAGTGGGTATATTACTTGGTTAATTATGACACCACTATCACCAGTACAGTATGAACATTTATGTTTTCAGTTACGTTTTTGTCATTTATGTTTTCAGTTATAATTTGTCTTTTCATGTTTGTATGGCTATATATGCCAAGTATTCTGTAGTTTGTTTCATATATAAATTGATTAGTGAAAGTTTTATCTTGAGTTTATATTTTCTCTCTTCCAAGTGATTCATTGATCACAATGTTACAACAAAATTTTGTTTACTCACTCTATTTCCAACAATCATGGAAGAGACTGCCAAGCAACTTGCACTCATCTTCAAAGCTTTGGAATGAGATTTCCTCAGCAATATCATATGTGGTGTCTATCATCGTAACAACGTAAAGGAATGAAGAATGTAAGTGTGTGTAGTTGGGTGGAGTGAGTGATCGAAAATTAGTGTCAAAAATGATTTATGATTTTCTGGCTATATATGTGAGTTTTACTAATTATGGTGGTCAATGCAGTAAATTATGGCGTAATTAAATTTGTGGTGTAAATTCTCTTTTCTATTTGTTAATTTTATTTTTGTATTCTTTCTTTTCTAGATAAACAAGTACTCTCTCCGTCCGAAAATATAAAATATTTTTGTATTCAACTTTGATTTAAATAAATTGTATTATGATAAAAGAACTTCATCTTATTGAAGAACTAGAATAGAAATAAGAAACATCAAAAGAAGTTCCAGCGGTTAACAGCAAAAATCCTCATAAGTTGGTCTAAACAAATCGTATTATGACGAGGAGGAGATTCAAACTAAAGTATTATACCAAAAAGAAAGCAATTCAAAGAAGAATTTCATCGCAAAAGAAAAATTGAAGTGTTATCGGATATGCTGAAGATTATACAACGTGATAATGTTCTGTATATTACTCCCTCCGTTCACTTTTTGTTGATGTTTTAGAAAAAATATTTGTTTCTAAAAAG